>APFE031388393.1:109256-199146 GCA_000404065.3 Pinus taeda | reverse complement strand
AGTTACTAAACAACCCATAATAAGATCTCAATCAATCACCTTACAAATAAATAAATTTAAATAATAATAATAAATAACAAAAATTGAAGTCCCAATGTTAAACTATGGATAAACGACATAATTTTTAGTCAAAGACAAATCAGTATGCAATTAAAGTAAAAGTGAATGTGCAATACCTTGCCTGCCACGACTTGTGTTTTCTCTCATCATATATCCAATTAAAGGCTTCAGAGGACGAAATAGTGTGGTGTCAATCTAGAGATGTTAGTTGAGCTCCCAAGAGGTCACAAATCTGTAGGCGGGAGAGAATGTCGTGGAGAATAGAGTTAGGTAGGTAGTCCAATATGCATTCCTTTGACGCATCAAAGTGTGGTTTCTTGACAACTTTATTAATTTGCATCTCATCGGGTTGGGAGGATATTTCTTTAGTTGGATCAATATTTCATTGCTCATTTCTTGGGTCAGTGCAACTACTGTAGTGACTTTTTGTGGTGTTGGCATTATGGCTAAAGTGTTGTCCTTGATGGCAACCCATTCAGGTGATGGATCATTGTACAACAGGACAGTAGCAGAGATTGATGATCAGCTCTCAAATATTGAAGAAAATAAGGAGTACGCAGGCACACCGAACAAAAGGTGCGTACACGCAGGCCGGTGTTGCATAAAGTGCGTAGATACCCGCAGTTATCCCATTCATGAGGTGCGTACCCCCAGTGCACACACTTCTAGGCAGTAAAGCGTGCACACGTGGGGTTCCTTATGTTTAACCCTTGGTATTTAGCCGACGGTATTGTGTTATCATGGTTTTGGCCTGTGGTATTGATTATTTTATTATTATTATTGAGCCCCATGATCCTTGATTTAAGGAAGAGCTTGCCTATATAAAGAAGAGGAGATCATTTGGCTTAGATGTGCTTTTGGGTTGAATATCTTAAGAAGCTAGATCTGAAATTCTAGTGATGGGTTATGAGAGATAGCTAGATCTAAATCAAGGAGAAACATGAGAACTACAAGTCAGATCTACTAATGGGTTGTTATCTCCTCGGCGCATGTTCAGATTTGTAGATCTGACAGTCTGGGTCATTCTTGAAGTCTTGAAATTATCTATACCCAGAGGTACGCAGGTCCAGCGAACGAAAAGTGCGGAGATACGCAGGCACAGAAGCGTTGCAGGTGCGCAGATACGCAGGAGTAGAAGCACTGCAGTTGCGGAGGGGCGCAGGCAGTTGATTGGGCACAGAGCGCACATACGCAGGGAGTCTGTGAGGCGCAGTGCGCACGTACGCAGGGAATCAGTTGCAAACAATGCATACTTGTACGCAGGCATTATATGGGTGAAGCTGCGTACTTCTCTTGAGATCTATTTACTTGTGCTTGTTCATCATTGCTGTGATCTGGGTTTTGAAGTAATGTCTAATGTCTGATATCATGTTCTGGTAATAGCAGTCTGAGAGGTGATTGATTAAATATTGATGGATGAATGGATCAGGTTCTTAATAGCTCATCTTTATGTGATCTGATTGACTAGATCTGGTTGATGACTCACGTGTATATGTATTGATCTAGTGCTTGGGTAATTCAGAAGGTTGGTTATGAGCTTCAATGTTGTTGTTGGGTCCAATATGAAAATTGGATGAAATGTGGACTTTTAGAGTATGTGTTGTGCTTCAGTGTATCCAGTCTGAAAATTGATGAAACGTGGTACCTGGAGGAGAGAAGATTGTAGGCCAGCACCTACGTACTAGTATCTAAGCTAGTACAAGAGCTAAAGGAAATCTTTGGAGCATTGTAGCAGGTTGCAGCCTGCGTACTAGTAAATGGATCGGCTAGTACAAGAGAAAAGGGGGTTGTAGCTCCCGTACTGGTATAAGACTGCACCAGTACAAATATTGTAAAAGGATTTTCTTATTAAGAAGAAGATTGAGATGACTTGCAGGAGGTGGTTTTCTCCCGCATTGGGTTTCCACCTTATATCATGGTGTTCATGTGTGTGCCTTATGTGTGATGATCTATTCTATGTTACTACATTTGTTAACTGATAATATGGTTGATAATGTTCTAATGCACTCATTGAATATCAATTAACTTAATCATAAGAAGTTGTGGAAGTAGCACATATGAATATGATTACGGAAATGAAAAAGTTTTATTAATGTGATAATACTGATTCACCCCCCCCTCTCAGTATTATTTCCAACACCATCACTATTTATATTTGAAGATTTATCATCATCCACAAACATTAAGCTAGTATGTGAAAGAAGTACTATAAGTAAAACAAATTTATTCTTAAAACCTTTGATTTAAAAAAAAATCTATAATTGATGGAACTAATTTAACTTTGATATGCATCCATTACATTTATCCTACCTGCATTCATCATCTTATATCTATCCTATTTGTAATCCATTAACCATATCCTACCCTCATCATAATCCTATTTATATCCATTACCCTGCCATACATTCTACGTTAAAAAATTCCATTATCCTACTTTAACCCATATAAGTTTCCTACAATAATTTCATAATTAGTACATCATCCTATAAGCATTTTGATCAAAGATTGAGGACTTAATATTTTTTCCTTAAGATTTTTTGTTTTCCTGCAAAACCACAAAGAGTTAGTGTCATTATAGGAAATTTTATTTTAAAATGACTTATCCTGTGGTCATTTCAAAAACAAATTAAGAAGTGAGCATATAAAAAATGACAAAGACTAATCAAAGTGCAAAACTATATGAAATTCAATGTACAAAAGTAGAAAGGATGAAAACATATATGTCTAATTACATATACAAACAAAAGTGGGCATGCAATGAAATGAGTGAAGTCATAAACAAAGAATGAATACATATATATTATTGCATATACAAACAAAGGTGGGCATGCAATGAAATGAATGCAGTCATAAACAAACGATGAACTTCATCAAACATGGGTAGTGTAGCTATGAAAACATTATGGTGATAGGATGGGCATGTAAAGACATGAATGAAGAGCATACGTGAAGGTAGATGAACATAGTCAAAATTGAGACACATGGGAAGCCATGGGTACGCAACTCGAAGTATGAGTTGGAATGGTAAAATGGTCAAAACACATTCCAACAAACTCTATGTAATGATATTGCCTTCATTCACCATTCCAAAGCTAACCGAGCTCAGTGTTAAGCCTTTCTTCCACCATCACAGTTATATTTAAGCACATAAAAAAGAGGAAAATGTTGTGCACTTATATGCATGCATATAGAACTGTCGTACAAGGAGAAAATAAGCAAGAAAAATGTAAATATTGGAGAGAGGGATGCGAAGAACGGAGAAGTCTAAACAGAGAAAAACAATGCATAAGAAATAGGCGAGGAAATTAGATAAGTTTGTGGACAAATACAGGAGGAATGCATCAATTTTAACGAGAGAATTAAAGCCGAGATCTCCTGTTTGCAAATTTGACTGAGTTTACCAACAAAATCCAAGAATTTCACAGAGAAACAAGGTAAGAAATCATTTCTGGATTTTCATTAGTAGTTAAACGGATTTTAGGAATAGAGAAGCTCAATTTATTGATTGATATGTGTCATGTTATAAGGAGTCAAACTTCAATTATGAAATCGAAATCTTGCCACCATTAACACCAACATTTCCATCTATGTAATACGAAAATCCTCAAAGATGTTGAAGAAGAGTTCTAATCAAAATGGCATTGTTAAAAACAAGAACACAATTCAATAACTCAAAGATATCTACAATTTTGCTTCTAGATCAGCTAATCAAGCTTGAGTTACAAATTGTTTCATATATGGTTGCATATGAAATATAGAGTCTCATTTTTTAGTACACGGTGAAACTTTTCCTACATATAGTGAGCATTTTTTTTCTCTATTTTTCATATATATAGTGAGAGTTCCATTCTCATATGCACAATGAATAGTTTTAAAAAACAAAGAGGGTATTTTGATAACAAAATTTTGCAAAATAGATATTGGAGCATGGAGTTTAGAAGCAGTGAGACGTTGTTATGGTATATTTGACATCTCTTTACATAGTGAGCCATATTTAGAAGAAAATTGGACTTCATTTTGGCAACAAAACCTGGAATTGAGAAAGATTCAAGGAAGGGAATCATTTAGTTTTTTTCAAGAAACTTTAGAGATAAGGTAAGCCTATTTGCCATGATCCATAAACCAAGCTTGCATGAATAAGAAAGCAAAGATATATCTATATATGTAATTTTGTTTATGATGAAGTTGTTAACTGTCCAAGGGTACATTAATTGGTACATGGAACATATGACAACCAAAGCTGAGCCAAATGAATTCAAGATAGATAATTTGGGAAAATAAAGCATAGAAAAATTGTACCAAGCAGGATTGATAGGATTTCTTAAAAAATTTAATGGGAATAGTAAGAAGATTACTCAAGAATTCATAGATCATTATGAACATGAACAAACAAAAGTGGGTGACCTATCCATACCACTAAATGCATAATTCCTTTCCCAAGATCTAGATCTTCCCTTAAAAGGATAAGAATACCATAAAGGCTTACACTTCAAAGAGAAAGGATGGACATTATTTTTGGGGAAGGAGAGAAAAGGATCTTTTGATAGATCAAAAGGCGTTCAAAGGGACTGGTTCAGGGAACCTTGTTCTAAACTAGTTTTAAGCCTTCAAAGATACTTCACTTGTGATAGGAGGAACAACCTAGTTTATCTCTATCACATTAAACTATTGAAACATATAAAAAGAGAATCAAAGATTAATCTACCATATTTCTTCTCAAAAATCTTGATTAAAATGATAGAGAGTGTTAAAAAATAAAACTGAAGTGAAAGAAGCACATGTTTATCATCAAGGGTTGATTAAAATACTTGTAGAATGTTAGGTGAGATGAAAGGGATTGATTTGGAGAGAATTCTTGGTTCAACATCATATTAAAGAGAAAACAACAGGAGAGAAATTTGAACAAATGCATGTTACTAGAAGCATAATGAACTATCCTATGTATCCTAGGACCTGGTCCATAAAGAAACAAGATAGTGGCATGGTTGAAAAAGAAATACCTTTCATATCTATTGCTAGAATGCCTAGGAAGAAAACCCAAGAAGAGCCAGGTGAGAAAGGAAAAAAACCAAGAACTAGAAATTGTTGAACCTCCAACAGTATCAAAGGAAGTTAATGATATATTGGAAAGGATGGAAAGGGAAATTCAAGAAGAGACTTTGGAAAATGATTCTTAATTTGAGCATGCATGGATAGGAGATACATCATCACATTCATTTTCCAAGGAAATTGTAAGAGAAGAAAAATAGCTACAACAAGAGGAACACCATAAGGAGATAGAATATTTAACAAGGGAGTTGGAAGTCAACAAGGTTTAGGAAGGCAATTGAAGAAAGAAAACAAGATGTATAAAAATAAAATAAAAAATCTCTCATCGAAGAAAATAAAAAACTGAACAACAAAATTAATAAGCTTGAAACAAAGAACCATTTGATTTCTAAACAAGCTTACAGGGGGCTCAATGAAAAGAACACATCAAAATACAAGTATGACAGACACAAGGTGATGGCTACTATCTACAAAGAAGGGACAAATGAAGGTATTGATTGTCTTCTACATACAACACAACAAGAGGCTTTAGGATCAAGGATAGTACGTACATCAACACTCAAAAGATCAAAGAGAAGAAATCAAGCATGAGGAAATGCTTGGAGATCAAGAAGGAGGAGATGTTGGTCCTAGATTTTGATCAATTTTTCTTATTAAAAATCCACTTAAATTCCATCATATTCCACTTTATATCATCCATATATGCCTTATTTTGACCTTATTATGCATATTCAGGTAAATAAATTATGTTTTTCAATTTTTAGATATTTTTATAAAAACTTGGCTTTAAGAGCATTTTTGGACAAAATTGGAAATTTCGTAATAGCTCCGTTAAAGTGATATATGAAAAACACTTGAGCTCGAGATCGATACATATTTATAAATATTAGGAACCAAGGATGGATGAATAGCCATTGGCTCTTTCAAAATGAGAAAATACAGGCCCGGTTAAAGCTGGTCAAACATGACATGTCACCCAGAAATTCCTATTAAAAAGTGGCAGTTTTAGGATTTTTTGGACTTTTTCCAGATTTCTTCTAACTAATGGATGGCTTCAACCTGATGAAGTGGGATAAAATTAATGATGGTTGTTTCAGACTTTTTAGCTTATTCAATTATCATTTGGCCTATTTAAAGAGAGGCATTCATAGTTAGAATTATGTTACTAGACAAACTTATTATTTTTTAGATAATTGAAGACATAATTCTTTCCTCATGATTTCTTTGTGTTTGTTGGAGTGAATGAATCATTGTAGCTGAATATTTTAGTAGTGTACTAGCAAGGTTGGAGGGCCACCATCCAAGCTAAGTACACTTTGTTGTATCATGTTTATATTTGTGCATATGCTAGTTTGATTTTCCATGTTCATAATATTCATTTTTTGTAAATAATTGTAGATATCTTTAATATGAATTTATGAAATGTGTTAAGTGAATATTGCTTATTTTAGTGATTATCTTCAATGTGGAAGGAAAACCAGGTCTCCTTGAGGGAGTCTCTTCTCCGTGAGCTAAAACTAAGACTGAACATGTTTTGCTGCTTTCAAGTTTTCTTGGATTAAGTTTTTATGTGTTCACTACATTATTTCTTGCTCACTTAGATATTGGCAATGTTATTATAGAGTTGTTGAGGGAGGACAACTAGGTCTCTTTGAGAGAGCTTGTACCTTGTTTTTCTAAAATAACCTAATTTCATTGACCAATAATGTATTTTTTTTATGGAATACACTTAGATAGTTTTTGCTTCAGTTGTGAGAAGTAATTTATAATGTGTATTTCGATTCTTAGAATGATTTATATTTGTAATAAGCACTTCTATTTTCATAACTATTTCCTACGTTAGTTTTTATCCAAAAGTCCATAAATTGTGGTTTTCTTCTAAGATTACCAACCTGGATTGATAGTGAAATACGTCTTAATTTACACAATAAATTGAGTTGACGGTGTGGAACCCTGAGCCAGGAGAATCTTAAGATGCCGAAAATATTCCCTTAAGGGCCAAAGATGTTATTTTTCTTGCCAAGAGTCCAACTGTGCATTCAGAATCTCCATTTGAGAAAAAAAATTGCAGGTGTTTAGCAACTAAGTATCTTTGGAGAATCTTGTTGAATCTTTAGACTCCCTTGGAGGGTGATTTTTGCTAGTATCAGAATTATGTCAACTTAATAGTCATTTTTCACAGAATCGCGCAGGGAGCATAGTGGTGTGCTCAAAATCTTCATCCGAGCAGGGGATTTTCTAGCCATCTTCAGGAAGGAATGTTTGGGGAAATTTTCAAGATTCATGAGGATCCAAAATTTGATGGTGTCATAATTCCACAAGTTTATAGTTGATTTTGCACCACTCATTGTGAGGAATTCAGTGGTGTGAGCCATTTTATCAGTTGAGATTTACGTTCTTTTTCCATAATTGCAAGTGGAGGTATATGATACAATTATGTCATGTTTTTCTTCTATTTTGCTAAGATGACGTTATTATTGTTGAGATCCATGATTACCATTATGTTGAGGGATACTTGTTGCCACATCATGTGAGATTTTTTACGTAGTCATGTTGAAGGAGGACCCATTTGAGTGAGATTTCCTGTAAGGAGAATGTATCATGGAGAGACAAAACACTCAGGTTGAGAGTGTTTGTCCTTGTAATGACAAAGAACATGCCATGTACATCATCATCATTTGCAGTATTAAATGAATCGACCTCCCCATTCTTGACACCGGTCCAAGAGATGTATCGTAAACTCATTAAACTCCATTATCAATGTGTTTGTGTTATTGATTTGATGGTCATCGTTATGTTTCATCTTATTTATAGCATGCACATGTGGCTTTTCATTCTCTTTTAAATGAAATTTTCTAAAATCACAAAAGTAAAATATCATGGTTAATTCTAGTAGTTAAAGAGACCAAGATCAATTACTAATATGTTATTAAAAGAATCAATTACTTAGGAATGAAGCCTAATGAATCAGTTGAGAAATTTTCCAGTCGATTCCTTCACCTTTGTTATGGATTTCCTTATTAAGATATGGATCAGGATTTCTTGGAACAAGAGTTTGAGTGGTTGGTTTTTATGTATTTTCATGGTGAATCTATACCACCTGATATTTATTCATCCCCAACCCTTGTAAACTAAGAGACACCCATAATTTTAGAAGAGGAACTTGTTATTCCTTTTGTTCCTTGTCTTCCTCCTTTTTCAGTTCTAATGTGGGTGCATCCTTATGATGATAGTAGAGTTGGTAAATATGCACATGAAATCCCTATTACATATTCTGATCCTCTTTCTTCTTTTCATGATTCAAACCCAATAGATGAAATCGTGGAATTGCTCATGAAGCCCACGATGAAAACAACTTTTTCTATTCCTCAAGATGGTACTAACACTCATAACTCTAGTCTTGAATTTGATTCATATTTTTGTCATATTATATCATCTACATGTCATGAATCTCTGTGGCATGATCCACTTGATCAATCTACTCCATCAATTAGTTTTCCACACTCTCCTAATTTTCAAGTTGTTGTCCCAAATTACAATTGGGTTCAAGATAGTTACATTACACAAGTAGAGGAGCAGGAAGGTGAAGGTTCATTGAATATTTCATCTTTTTCAAAATCCTTTGTGTGAAGATATTTTCTCCTAATTCTTAGTTGGTATTGAATTTTTTAATGTTTGTAATGAAGAAAATGAAATCGGTTTGTCTAGATACATACTATTGGGAAACAATCATTCTGATGATGATAATTATGTGGATGCATGTGATGAGGAATGCCCAAGTACATTGGTTTATCTTTTAGTTTCTCATGAAAATTTTAATTTGAAAGATTTAGATTTTGAATGTATTTCAATTGAAGAAAATGCTCTTATCGAAACTTCCTATTTGTCCCATTATCTCTTGTGCTCTCCTATTTATGATGCATCTACATGTGTTAAATATATTCAATCATCTTCAAGTTCTTCATCGTATGAGCTCACTTCTCAATTCACACAAGATAGTGAGGTTGTCCATGGTGAAAGAGAGAATAATGATATCATTGAGTATCCTTTCTATCCCATATAATCTATTGTTTTGCATGAAGAAAACTCTTCAAATTAGCTTGCTCATGAAATTTCTCCATCCCTAGATTTGTGATCAAAATAATATTTTGACTTGAGTAATCTTGTTGTCAAATTTGTAAAATTTGATTAAATCATTAACAAAGATGGATGCCATTTGGTTAGTGGTGATCTCATCCAAATCAGTGAAAGAAACTATCCTCTCACCATGCATGATCTCATTCAATATTAGGAATGCAATTTTAGAATCCTTGAAGGTTCTAAGACTTGCGAGAGAGTTTAGGAACTTCAATTTGCGTTGATGGTTATGTCAGGACCTCACAACTTTGGTAAGGACCCCGAAATGAGTCAGCTATGGTTTTATTCAGAAAAATCTCCTTTTTGCATGGTTTCAGTTGATGTAAACACTTCCTTGAAATATTTTGGCATTTTGGAAATGATCTTTCAAACCCTCAAGATTTTATTTCTGATTGGATTCAAGATGATTAATATTCATGCAAATGTCCCATATCAAAATCAAGTTGGAATGTGTACCTCTCATAGAATCATGGAACTGCAAAGTTTATTATTCTAAAGATTATCTTTGGCCAAAGAAGTCATACCTATTACATTCTTTTGAAAAAATTTATCTCTTGATCCTTCTTGTGAATATTGTGATGCTAGTATTTTTCTTTGTTGCACCTAAAATCCTCTTATGTGTTAGTGAATGCATGTATTGTTGGAAGAATCAAATTCTTCTTCACTTGCTTTATGCTGACTAGTTTCATGTGTTTGTTATACTAGCATTCATTTTTACTTCTTTCGATGATTACGATGTTAGTTCAGTCTCTAACCAGTCACAAGAAAATGGTTTGTTACACTCGTCACATGAGGAAGATGATTCTATTATGAAGATAATTTGAATAACTGTTCAATTTAATTTATCTTTGGTAATTCCAAACTAGGAATCTAATGCTTTAATAAACACATCTGATCTTGATTCTGTTTTGATGATTTTCATTGAAATCGTTATTTTTCCATAACACATCCAATGACATTTTTTTTACATCCTTTGATTTTTATGATTTAACATCTCACTATCTGGGTACTTGTTAAGTGGTTTAGGCACTTCCATGCTCGCATATGGTTATGTCAAGTTCTCCCTGTCTTGAAATTCCTGTTGAATATGATTACATCTACTTCTCCTCACAACATTCTCATCATAATCCCATGCCTTTAATTGAAAATTCATATTTTCAAAGATTTAAGAGTTTTCAAGAGGATTTTCACAAGTTTTACAATCCAATCACTAAGTGGTTAGAGCAATCTTACTTGGTAGGTTCTATCACAAATAAAAACTTTCGATCTTTCACCATGCTTTCTAAGGAGTTTGGTGTAGTTGAAGACACATTCATAAGAATGTTTTGAGGTTTTTTGAATGATGGTTTTCATAAAGAAGCTAAGAAAGTGAATTGGTTAGAAGTAGTGGCTATGGCCTATCCTTTTGCTAGCACGCAAGACCTTCAAATTTTTGTGCAAGTTATTGAAGTTGTTATCTAGTCTATTGCACATTTCTTTATATCAGTTTTAATTTCTTATATCTTTGTGAATGAAGGTTGGAAGTAGTTACGTTGGCATCATTGGAAGTTTCATTATACGTGACCCTCACCTTCTAGATGATTAGGTTAGGAGTAGTTTTAGTTTCATATTAGTTCACCTACACATCCATCTTGCATTTTCTATAGGTTTTCTTGTGTTTTTTCATTTTCCTTTTTCATCATAATTTCGGTTAGCCTCCTTCCATTTTTTCTTCTAGTTATGCTTCCTTGTTGTGTGATGTATTTTTATTTATAAGATCTTTCATGAATATTCTATATTGGCTCAAAATAGAATGTGGAAAAATAGAAAAGGACTTTGTGACATTGCAACATTTGGCTAACTCTCATTCCTTCTTCCTTGTGTTGGTTACATATTTTGGTCGATGTTGTTCCGGGAGGAAATATTATCCTTACATTAAGAAATCCTTGTGTCAAACCATGACCTCTTTTGGTTGTGTGTTATATTCTTTCCATGACTAGTTGCATGCATGGGTGGGGGAGTCACAGAAGGGTGGGAGTGCCCCTTATTCATTGCGCTGGGTGTAGTAGGGTGGTCATAGGGTAGAGCTACCTATGGTTTTTTTCATTGGTTTTGCACATGGTTTTCGGCATGATGGTTTTTAGCCCATAATGTTTTGTAGATATGGTAAAGGAAAATATGGTTATTATCCAAGGTTAACAGATTGGGGTTTATAAATGCTTCAACATGTATATACATGTGTATTGTAATATTGAAAGGAACATCATGAAAAATCAATATGGTAGTCGTGGTTTTGGGATCTAGGGGTAAACCTCTGTGTATATTTGTTTTATGTTATCTCCATTGTTTATGTTTCTATTTTAAGAATTCATCTGCAAGTAATTTCTATATAGTGTTAAAACATACATTTGGTATTAGAGTTATTTTGTCTCCAAGAGGAGGCCTTTGTTGTTGAGGTGTTTCTCTCAGGCCTATGGCAGATCCTACTCGATGGGAGATCTGTGGGATCAATTCTTGTGGTGAAAGAAGATGGTGAGAAGTGAAATGATAGAGATCGAGAAATTTAAAGGTTAGAGCTGAGTTATGGAAGCTCAACATGGAGGATCTGTGTTTAGTCAATTTAGTGTGTCCTAAATTGCTACATAAATTATCAATCAGGGATTCGTAAACTGATGAAGTGTAGTGCACTGTATGTGCTAGACAACCCTTTTCTTATCTCACTGTTTTCAGTTTTATCTTGTTTTGGGGTTTTGTTCTTGTTGGTCTCATAAAGTGTTCTAATGCAATGGAAATGCTAATCTACTATTAAAGAAAAAGTTTAAAGAATAATTTTAAAAATCCATTGTGGATGTACAGTTGAATACAAGGTTTATGCTTCTTATGGCTATTTCCAAACATTGAACTTAAGAGATCTTAAAACATGTTGTCTACAAAACCAGAACTTGAATAAGAGTATAAACATGTAGCTACGTAAACCAAACTAGAAATGAAGTACTAAAAATGAGGTCACTATCTCTACTGTCCATCCTAATTGTAGAGTTGAAATCTAATAAACTATTGCAACTCAAAACCAAAAAGTAAAGAAACTAGAAACTAGTCAATGATTTCATCCATAATCACAATATTTCCTCAATTAACTTCTAAAACAAGGTTAAGCTAAAGACTCCAGAAATATCATCATACGACATGAAAATAATGACATCTAAATTATCTAGTTTACACACTAATGAAAGAAAAGTCAATTACTTAATCTATAATCACAGTATTTCGTCAATTAACTTCTAAAATGGGGTTAAGCTAAAGACTCCTGAAATATTATCATATAGCATGAAAGAACTGACATCTAAACTATCTACTTGCATACTAATGAAAGAAAAATCAATTACTTCATCTATAATCAAAATAGCCCGCCAACTAACTTCTAAAACGGGGTTAAGCTAAAGACTCTAGAGATATCATCATATAATATGAATAAATAATATCTAAACTATCATGAACAGTGAACAAATCTCACTAAATAAAAGCATAAACTACTAAAATTGAAAATTAAAGTTCAACAAAGGAAGCAAGTCCCAAATCACCACTTGATGCAAAAACAACACTAAGAAGCTCGAGCATAACCAAAATTAAAGACCTATTCTAAAGTGCACATATCAACATTAGTAATAAATGTGACAAGCTACAAAGACATGTACAAATTTATAATGATTATGATCATAAGCTAAACATGAGAAATATACAATTCAAATGAGAGAAAATATACATAAAAGCTATACAAAAACAAAAGAAGGGACCTCAGCTATGTAGGGGGGCCTCTGCATAGCTTTAGACTAACACATTGTTACTTCAAACCATGTTTAAACAACCATGTGAAAAATAGAATTTTGTATTATGAAACAAAGGAATATGTCTCTCAGTTACAGAACAACAAAATAACACTATAACAATGATATCAATAACTGACTATCTGCATTGCAAACTCTTATATTTACAGAGAAAATGGATAATTGTATCCCAGAGGAATTTCTTTAGCAATGGACACATGAACAAGTCAAAATGTGAGGATTCAGCCTCTCGATTGCCATGAGTAGTAAATCTATGCGAAGTGGATGTTGGATTGCATTATGGAGATGGCCCGCAGGTGGCAAGAATGGATCCATGAGTTTAGGAACAACTTCAGCTTCTTTTACGTGCAGGAATAGAGTCCTATTTGACGTAGAATTCTTCGTTGACCTATCTTTGACTAGTACCTTTCCTTACGAATTTGGCTAAGAAAATAGGACCTCATCCATGTGTGGATAATTCCTTAGCTGCGCATGTGTCTCATTCCTCCTACAGACACCTGTAACCTGTAAAACAATGAAAATGGCTGCAGAATTGCTAGTTAGCTGTGGAAAGTGGCTACATTCCATAGTTTATAAGAAAAACCTAGATCAAATAGCACACACAATGACATATTTTGAAAATCACTCAAATACACTCCCGGAATCAACATGTAACAACTTTTGATAGCTTAGGAGGCACTGACATGGCAAAATAGAAGAGAAAGGGTTTTACGAAAATGCTTGGAAGAGAGGTATTTTTGGGGCTCAACATACCCCCATTGTGAAGATGTTGCATGTCCTCATAAAACCAAAATTGCAACTATCCTCCCTTCAATTCATCTTCTCTGCAACTTCTGCTAAAACATCCGATCTTTTCTTCTTCTTTCTAGTTGTCACTATCATCCTAAGCTTCATCATAAGACATTTGTACTTGATATTGATGAGGGATCTACTCAACCTCCTATTCTTCTTCTTCAATTTTCTATTTTTCTTGTGCTATAATCCTAAATGCAGCATGGTATTGTTATGGATCATTTTTTCTAATTTTTTTTTCTCTTTTAACGTTTCATTCTTCTTTTGGATATGTCTGTTTAGGACTTCCAACTCATAAATTTCTTGCTTCAATAACTGAATCAAAGTTTCCTGAGTTGTACCTGGTTGATTGGATGAAGTTCCTTGTTCTGTTGTAGTTTTCTGTTGTTCCAATGATTCGATGAAATCATACATCTGCTGTTGAGTTTGATCAATTTCTGGAGTTGTCTTCATTGGACTAGTTTAAAAATCTAGCTGAGGAGAAGGAGAATACTGTGGACTTGATCAGGTGGAGTGTTTTCTGGTGACTGATCTAGAGTTTCACCTCCCAGGTCTATGAATTGAGCTCCTTTGATTTGTGTTTTCTTCAATTTTCCCTTTAATCTAGAGCTTCTTCTTAGACCTTGTGAGCTTATGTCTCCCTTTCTTATGCTCTGTTTCTCCTTTCCTTTTTGTTTTTCCTTAGTTGACTATTCTTTAAGATGAATTAATCTCTCAGAAAGAACTTGCTCTTCCTCTGAAGAAGGCTCAGGAGTCTAGTAAATGTCTTCAATTTTCCTCTTTCCTTTCTGTTTTACTTGTTTCCTAATTTTATTCAATGTTTCAAAAGGTAATTCTTCTTCACTAGTTTCCTTGGTCATACTAGTAGGAGTATCTTGGATTGTTAAAGTTGTTCTTTTCCTCCTACTTTCTTTGTTAAACTCCCCTCAGGCACTTCAGGAGGGTCTTGGAAGAAGTTCCTAACTAGTAATCTTTCCCATGTATCTTCCCTCTCTTTCAAATGATTCTCAACCAGGACCTTAATAAGGCCATGATGGTAGAGATGAGGTTCCACATCATCTATATTCTTTTGCACAGTAGTAGACATTTTTCTCAAACTAATCAACAAGAAATAAGGAAGGTTGATAGTTTCATTCTCTAAAAAATTCATTAATAATCTGATATGGTACATGTACATGGAGCCATACCTGCCCTTGCATGTAATGAATTTTGGAATGATCAACAACGAACTAGTCCATTTATCCTTTAAGGCTGAAATAAGAATTCCTCGTTTAAAGATTAATACGTCCATACCTGGATTACGAAGAATGACTCTCCAGACCTTTTCATCGAAGTCCTTATTCTCAATCCATCACTCTCCTTCTTGTCGAAGCTCTATGGCTATCGCAATTGATGATTTTGTCACTGGAAATTTGGTGTCCCCAATTTCAACTTCCACACCATTGAAATATCTTGCAAACTTTTTTGTAACCCCCTTATTATGACCCTTGAACTTCTTAATATACTGAAACTATATTCCCTTCTTCAATGTTCTTTTAAGCTGCAGGTATCCCTCCATTAATTTAACCCTTTCAGGCTTTGTTCTCACTATAAGACCCATTCTTCCTTCTTACTGTGAAGACACCTTTATAAATGATAGTTTTACGGGAGCATAATGGTTATGTGAACTAAAAATAGAAGAGGGACATGGAGAAAATCAGTGATTATGAAATGGGAACAATACTGAGCATGAAATGAGAGAGGGTTTACAGAGAAGAAGTCTGTGTAAACAATAATGAACCGAGGATTGTAAAACCTAGTGTGAAAGGCTACTGAGTGGAACGTCAGTGGGTTCATAAAAAGGTTGTAGAGTGGAACATCGGTGGAAGAGAGCCGTATTCAATCAGCTCATGTCTGTGTCATTAGCCATTTTAACAAGTGTAATGAGGGTGTGCGATTAAGTATGAGTTAAACTTGGAAATAGATTATGAGACCCTTAGGATCAATGTTGAGGATATGGTAGAGTTAAGGTAGCCATCAAGTCAAACCATTACACGTTATGGAGTTGTGATTTACAAACTATACAAATTATTCTTTTGAAATGCTATTTGAAAATGGTTTTGTCCATACCTTGGAATCATACCTCTTTCGTTTTGTTAACTTTTAATTGGTTGCCTCTATAGGTGCCTTCCAAGTGCTGATGTCTTCAAAGATCTTCTCCTTCCATACCGAAATCTTACTTTTATTATTATTTGGCTAATCACTTGACTGTCACTACAAAGTAATAGAGGATTAGCTACAGAATCAGCAGTTAGCTGCGAAATTAGAATTCAACTGCAGAATCAGAATTCAGCTATGGAAACTGACATAGTGAATAACATATCACTTGACGAATGAACGAAAATGAAAAATGATTGTATGTATGATACATGGAAAGATGAATATGAAGAGAAACTAAAAGAAATTTTATTGATGGAATGAGGTGGCCAGATGGAGCGAAATGGAATGGAATGGAATGAAATAGACTATGAGTGAAATGAGAGATTTTTTTTGGAAAATATATGGCGTCAGAATCTTTTGATTTTTGCCCTGTATTTTCTGTATAAGACTACTAATCAGTGATTGGTGTTCAGGCTTATAAGTTCTATATATATATATATATATATCATATATATATATATATATATATATATATATGATATGATGATGAAAAAAACAAAGACTAGGCTAGTGGAGAAGAATGATTCTTCTTCACCAACCTCATTGCAGAGTTACCTTGAAAGGTTTTGATAAACTCCTCCTTTGAGAGCGACTTATGATAGATCTTCAATCTATGACGACTCACAATGACAAGAGTTTGATGCTCATTAATTGTTTTGATTCTTACTGCTCCATTGCTAAAAACTTTTTCGATCTCATATTACCCAAGCCAATGAGTCTAAAATTCACCTTGAAAATCCTTAAACTTTGAATCAAATAGCAATGCCCAATCTCCTTCTTGAAACTTTTTGTCCTTGATGTATTTGTCATGCCACTTAGCTCTCTGCTACTGAACTAGATAAGTTCTTTGAACTGCTTCTTGTTTGATCTGATATAGTTCATTCAACTTCTCCAGTCTATTCTTTTGAACTTATGATAGATCCATTCCCAACTGAACGACCATCTTGAAGGTTTTAACTTTGAACTCACTGGGGAGCAGAACTTCCTTCCCATAAACAAGTACATAGGGAGTGTGTGCCATTGTGTTCCTCCATGTAGTTCTATAGGCCCATAAGGCTTCAAGAAGCTTTTTTTCCCAATCTCTTCTATTTAGATGCACAATGTTGGTAATGATTCCTTAAAATACTCTATTTGTGGACTCCACTTAACCATTTTCTTGCAGATGATAAGGAGTGGATTTTCTATCACAATTTCCCTTGGAACACCAAATTGAGTAAAACTGTCCTCATAAAGAAAATTAACTACTGTATTTTCAGTAGCAGAAAATAACTCTTTGGCTTCTACCTATTTAGTGACATAATCAATACATACCAATATATACGTTTTCTGCTTGGATGGAGGATTAATAGGTTCAATAAAGTCTAAAGCCCATTTTTCAAAGGGCTCGATGAGTACCTAAGGTTGTAATGGCATCTCATTTGAGGGGGTAGGTTTCCCTACTCTTTGGCAACTGTCACACATTTTGACATATTTTTTTGCATCTTTGAAGAGGGACAACCAGTAATATCCTAATGAAAGGATTTTATAAGCTGTCCTCTTGTCATCAAAGTGCCCACTACATGGTTCATCATGATATGCTTTGAGAATATCAGCATTTCATATTCCCTAACACATCTTCTAATCACAAATTTTGGCCCTGTTTTATACAATTTGTTAGAAATCCATGAATATCTTGAACTATCCTGAATAATCTTTCTAATTTCACTAGGAAATAAATGTGGAGGTAGTTTCCCTGTAACCAAATAGTTATCCATATCTACAAACCAAAGAGTTTTAGTAGTTACTGCAAATAAGTATTCATCAGGAAACTTATCCTCAACAAGAGAATCTTCTTTGATATTCTGAATCCTAGACAAGAATTCAGCAATTGCGTTTTGTTTCCCAAGTCTATCTAACACAATAAGATTGAATTCCTGTAAAATTATCAGCCATCTTCTAACTCTGACATTAGTAATAGGTTTGTTCATCAGATATCTAATTGCAGAATGATCAGTATGAATAAATTTTTCATAGTATGTTATATAATGTCTAAACTTATTAATTGTGTGAACAACAACTAAGAACTCTTTTTCAGTCACAACATAATTTAACTTAGTGGGGGTCAAATTTTTACTGGTATAGTAAATGGCGTAAGGGACCAAGTCTTTTTTTCCAAGTACAACTCCTAGAGCTATATCTGAAGCATCTGTAGAAATATGGAAAGAAAGTTTCCAATTTGGTCCTCTCAAGATAGGTGCTTCAGATATTCTTGCTTTCAAAGCTTGAAATGCTGATTGGCAATCAGGACTCCACTTGAATTCACAATATTTTGTAAATAGTTTGAAGAGCGGAGATGCTATTTTGGTAATTTTTCTATAAATCTTCTATAATATCCAATAAATCCTAGAAAACGTCTAACATCTTTTTGACAATTTGGAATAGGTAACTTGGAGATGACTTCAACTTTGGATTTGTCTACTTTAATCCCATCCCCTGAAATATGATGTCCCAAAACAACACCTTCAATAAACATCATAAAGCATTTTTCATGGCTTAATGAAAGGTTTGTTTCTTTACATATTTTAAGGAACTTTTCCAAATTTTCCAAGGCTTCTTCAAATGTATTACCATAGGCTGTAAAATCATTAATATATACCTCTACACAATCATGAATTAGATCATAAAAAATTCCTAGTACTACTCTTTGGAATGTTGCATGTGCATTACATAATCTAAAAGAAAACACTCGGTAGGCAAAAGCTCCCCATGGACAATTAAATGTGGTTTTACCCTGATCTTCAGGTGCTACCTGAATTTGATTACAATCACTAAAATCATAAAAAATTGAAAAGTGATTTTTTCCTGTTAATGTATCTAATACTTGATCTATAAAGGTCAAAGGAAAGTGATCCTTCAAGGTTGCTTTCTTCAATTTTCTATAATTAATGCACACCTTCCATTTACCATTCTTTTTGGACACTATCACCAAGGGAGAAACCCATCAGCTATATGAGATTAGGTAAATGAAGTTCACATTGAGTAATTTTTGGAGCTCTTCTTTCACAATCTCCCTAAGATTTAGATTCATCCTTCTCTGAGGTTGTCTGATTTCTCTACTATTTTCCTCAATATAGATATGATGGATGCAAGTCTTAGGGTCAATACCTTTCATATCAGTATACTCCCATGTAAATGCAGTGTAATGTTTTTGTAATATTTTGGTTAGCTCTTCTTGTTGTAAATTTTCCAAGTTTTTGTTGATATTCAATGTTGTACCTGGAAAAATTTCAATTGCAGAACTGCTGAACTCTTCCATAGAGTAGAGAGATATTTTCCTTCATGACAAGTATTCAATATCAGAATCTAACTGAAATTGTGTGTGATCATATTCTGAAGATGTTTCAAAATTTTCTAATGTGTTCAGGATTTGACTATCCTCACTAACTTCAGAGAGAGTAAAGACAGGTTGTATAACATCTTCATCATCAACCCATTCATTGTCTCCTACTTCTGTAATTGATTTTGGTAGAGGATACAAAGTAAATTTCTTTATTGAACTACCATCAGAAATGCACATCACTATATCTACAACTAATAAAAGCATCAGCTGTGGCTAGCAAAGGTCTTCCTAAGATGAGTGGGTGTCTTCCTAGATTATTCTTGGGAGTCAAAATCATGAAATGCACTGAATATTCCCAAGAATCTAAGGATATTTTCTGATACACAATCTAGTTTGATTATCGATCTATCTGCAAGTTACAGTAAGGTAGGTGTTAAATGAATATTAAGAAGTTTAAGTTGTTCCATAGTCTGTCTACTCATATTGTTTATAGCAGCCCTTAAGTCAATCAATTTATTTGGAATTTCTATTCCATTTATGTGTGTCTTAACAATTGGACTACCTGGATCCACATATTTATGCATGGTAATCTTTCCCATCATGATATCTGCTATTTTTCCTACCAGGTGGATTCTTTTTGTGTCTCTTGGTTTCCTACCTGGTCTTTTGATACTCAACTCCTTTATGTTTTTTGCTAGAATAGGAATCTCTCTAATGGCTTGTAACAAGGGAATCTTGATACATACATTCTTTAATTCATCTAGGAAATCATAGTTAGGCAACAAAATTTGTTTTTCCACCCCCTGTCAATTTGTAATCTCTCAAGAAAAGGACGTGTGGATGTAGATACACGTTTCTCAACTATAGGAGTTGTGTGGGTTGACTCTATTTGTTTTTCTTTTCGAATGGTTGGGTTTTGAAGGGATGTTTCTTCAAAACTTTTATTGACTTTCAGAGAATCATCCTCGGAAGCATCTTGCTCTTGAATATCTATAGAAAGTTTTTCCTTTTCTAAAATCCTACCAAATCTAATTTGAACATCATTAAGATCTAGAGGAACAATCATGCAGGTAGGAAATGGTTGTCCTTCTACCATGTAAGCATTCCGAGGGCTTTTTTTGTTGGGATTTGGAAATGGCTGGGATGGTAGTTGATTTGGCTTCTATTGAAATGGAAGCAAGAGTTGAGGATTTTGATTTTGTTGAGGAGGTTGTTGTTGTGGAAATGGTAATGAAAGTTGAGGGCTTTAATTTGGAAGTTGTGGATTTTCTTGTTGGTTTTGTGGGGGAGGATAGACCTGATAAGATGGAGGATATTGATAATATTGAGAAAATCTCCCATAAGGATTTTGTACCCTTTGTGCCCACGATTGAGATTGATACTGATTTTGAGGTTGAGGCCAAGGTTGTTGCCAAGAATTCCAATTTGGTGGGGGCTGAAAATTCATTGGATTGTTAAATCCTTGATGTTGTTGCCCTTGCCAAGGTCTTCTTGAAATAAAGCAAAGAGATTCTATAGAATTTGGGTCCTCTTGAAAGACAACTTTAAGCCCTAGGATTGAAGGACAATCCTTGGTCTCATGACTTTATGAGAAAATCTTACATGTTTATACAACTTTTGCATCTAAGGGACATTATCTTCAAACATGTTTCTTTCTACATTTTGGGTAAAAGATGGCGAAGGCATCAGCTTTTGTTTTCTTCTTGTTTTGAATTTTGAGGGTGTCTAGCTGTTCATTAAGGCTCCCTCGAATGTCAGCTTTGAACTCATCAAGCATATTGCCATTTTCTGCCCTACTTACTATCCCAGATGCAGATTTGTTTGCTCTAATAAGAGAAGGTTCTCTAGGCCCTTTTCCAGTTTTAAATTTTCCCTTTGAGAGATGGACACATATTTCTGCTATGTCACTTACTGGAAGTTGAGAGATGTATCCCTTCCCCATCATGTTTAAAATATCTATCCATTCATATCTAATGGATTTCAATAAAAGGGCTTCCAAGGTTTCCTCATCTAAATTGTTCATTTTTGATCTCTTTAAGTTGTATTGAAACCTCTCAAGCAAATCCTCCAATTTCTCATCTTCTTTTTGCATCATTTTGAATACCTCATCCTTATGATTACTAGGCATACAATAATTTAGGTATCTATCCAAAAATCTCTGTCTCATATCATTCCAAGTCCTAATAGATTGAGTGAATAATCCCATAAACCATTTCAGAGTAGCCCCTTTCAATGTTCAAGGGAACAATTTGAGCTTTTGAGAGTCTTCTATATAGTCATAAGTTCGGCATAAGACTTCAAACTCAAATAGAAGTGTTTCAGGATCCTCACTCCGCAATCCATAAAAGTTTGGGAGGACAGATGGTGAAATGTTTTTCATTGTTGTACGGGTTTCCTCACCTACTATAGGGAATCCAAATGAGTTATCTTCCTCCCTATTTTCCCCATTGTTACCTCTACCTCCTCCATTGTTACCTCTACCACCTCCATTATTTCCTCTACCTCTACCTCTACCTATTCCCCTAAATAGTGAAAATTCTCTATCTTGCTCTTCTTTTGCTGTGAGAGTTTCCTCAAAATATTTTGGCTATTCTATTAATGGCTGATGAGAGAGAGTTTCCTCCTCTTCTCTAGGTAATAAACCTTCCCCTAGAATATCTTTGTTTATGCACATCATTTTATTTTTATTTTTGATGATTTTTAATTGGGCTAATAATACCATTTTTGATCTTCCAGATCACACTAGGTGTAAGAAGAGAACATACTCAAGAAATTATTGGACTAATAATTATTTTTTTTATCCTCTAGATCACACTAGGTGCAAGAGGAGAGCATACTTCAAGAAAATACTAATTTTCCCTTCTTCTTTTTTAATGTAAGGGATAGGCTACCTAGTTACACTTCCCCAACAATGGTGCCAAAATGTTTAGTCAATTTAGTGTGTCCTAAATTGCTACATAAATTATCAATTTGGGAGTCATAAACTAATGAAGTGTAGTGCACTGTATTTGCTAGACAACCCTTTTCTTACTTCATTGTTTTCAGTTTTATCTTGTTTCTGGGTTTTGTTCTTGTTGGTCTCCTAAAGTGTTCTAATAAAATGGAAATCCTAATATGCTATTAAAGCAAAAGTTTTAAGAATACTTTTAAAGTTCAAGTGTGGATGTAGAGTTGAAGACAAGGTTTATGCTTCTTATAATAATTTGCAAACTTTGAACTTAAGAGACCTTAAAACATGATGTCTACAAAATAAAAACTTGAATAAGAGTATAAACATGCAGATATATAAACAAAACTAAAAATGAAGTACTGAAAATAAGATTACTATCTCTGCTATCCATCCTAATTACAAAATTTAAACCTAATAAACTGCTGCAACTCAAAACCAAAAAGTAAAGAAACTAGAAACTAGTCAATGATTTCATCCATAATCACAATATTTCATCAATTAAATTCTAAAACAGGGTTAAGCTAAAGACTTAGGAAATATCATCATATGGTATGAAATCAATGACATCTAAATTATCTAATTTGCACACTAATGAAAGCAAATTCAATTATTTCATCTATAATCACAATATTTTGTCAATTAACTTATAAAGCGGGGCTAAGCTAAAGACTCAAGAAATATCATCATATAGCATGAAAGAACTAACATCTAAACTATCTACCTTCATACCAATGAAAGCAAAACCAATTACTTCATCTATAATCACAATAGCTTGCCAATTAACTTCTAAAATGGGGTTAAGCTAAAGGCTCCAGAGATATCATCATATAGCATGAAGAAATGATATCTAAACCATCTTGAACAGTAAAAAAATATCACTAAATAAAAGCATAAACAACTAAAATTGAAAACTAAAGTTCAGCAGAGGAAGAAAGTCTCAAATCACCACTTGATGCAAAAACTACACTAAGAAGCTTGAGGATAACCAGACTTAAAGACCTATTCTAAAGTGCACATATCAGCATTAGTAAGAAATGTGACAAGCTGCAAAGACATGTACAAAGTTAGAACGATTATGATCATAAGCTAAACATGAGAAATATAAAATTCGAATGAAAGAAAAATACATAAAAGATATTCAAAAACAAAAGAAGAGACCTCAGCTACGCAGGGGCCCTCTACACAACTTTGGACTACCACGATGTTACTTCAAACCACGATTAAACAACCATGTGAAAAACAGAGTTTTGTATTATGAAACAGAGGAATATGTCTTTTGGTTACAGAACAAAAAAATAACACTATAACGATGATATCAAGAACTAACTGTCTACGTTGCAAATGCTTATATTTATAGAGAAAATGGATAACTATATCCCAAAGGAATTTCTTCAACAATGGACACGTGAACAGGTCAAAATCCAAGGATTCAGCCTCTTGGTTGCCATGAGCAGTAAATCTATGCAAGGTGGATATTGGATTGCATTACGGAGATGGCCTGTAGGTGACAAAAATGGATCCACGTATTCAGGAATGGCTTGAGCTTATTTTACGTGCAGGAATAGAGTCCTCGTTGATGTAGAACTCTTCGTTGACCTCCCTTTGACCGGTATATTTCCTTACGAATTTGGATAAGAAAATAGGACCTCATCCATGTGTGGATAATTCCTGATCTACCCATGTGTCCCATTCCTCCTACTGACACCTGTAACCTGTAAAATAATGAAAACTACTGCGGAATTTCTAGTTAGCTGCAAAAAGTGGCTACATTTCGTAGTTGATAAGAAAAACCTAGATAAAATAGCACACATAATGATATAATTTGAAAATCACTCAAATACACTCCTGAAATCAACATGTAACAACTTTTGATACCTTAGGAGGCGCTGACATGGGAAAATAGAAGAAAAAGGGTTTTAAGAAAATGCTTGGAAGAGAGGTAGTTTTGGGGCTCAACAATCTATTGGTGGATAAAGATGAGTGGATCACAATAGATCTAGGTACTAAACCTATCATAATGTTAGCAAAAGGTTGACCGAAGTTCGATCACACATAAAAGATAACAATATGGTTGTGTATCTCAGATTCTCTATTGTTGAATGTATCAGGGGAAACTACGAAGAAGGATTTGTGGGTCAAGTTAGGTTCTCTGTACCAATCTAAGTCTCTAGTGAAAAAATTGTTTTTAGGTTCCTATAATACTAGTGATTCCCCCATTACTATTGTCATTGTTGTCCTTATTGTTATTGTTGTGCCCCCATTGTTTACATATTGTTATTATTCTGCTCCAAAGAAGCCCACTATTTTTATTGTTGAGCCCTTATATTATTATTACTATGCTAGCTTTGAATATATTGTTACCTGTTAGACTCCTATATATAGAAATTAGGTTTTGTCATTTGTGTAATATAAAGGAAGTTTCTGCCTCGAAGAGGCTGTTTTTGAAGGTGTTGATCAATATTTTATTCTATTTTGTGAGTTGGTTGCATAACATTTTGTATTGAAGTTTTGAATGCTAGGGTATTGCTACTCCAAACAGGTCATTGTGGCAATTTTCACTATAACTATTTTTCTGTGGCATTTCAGAAGATAAAAAAAACCATTCGTGACATGATATATCTAAATTATGAGACCAAGTGCAACAAATTTTACTCTCACAAAAAGTAACAGAAGCTAAGATGGATGGTTTAAAGAAACGCATGGAAGATAAGGTAGATGGTGTTATGAAACCAACTCACAAAAATATAGAAAAGATAGTTGAATGCCTTAGAATTCAGCCTCTTCGAGGGGCCAACCTCCTTTAAATTACACAAATGAACCATTCTTGGATGATACAAATGAGAAGACCTCCTTTCTATATATAGGAGTCTAAGGAGTCATTATATAATCAGAGGCAACATAACAATAATAATGTAAGGGAACAATAATAACAATAGTGGGCTTCTGTGGGGAACAATAGGAACAATATGGGTGCTACTTGGGTACAAAAATATAATAAGGGGGTTGTACTAATAACAATAAGGGGTTACCCTAGTAGTATAGGGGCCTAACATGCCCCTCTCCTTCGAAAAGTGTTGTCCTCAATTCTTGAGTAGTTCTTAATGCTTATGTATAAAATTCTTGTCCTCCCATGCAGAATCTTCAGCTGGTAAGTTCTTCCCTAAGATACTCTGAAAATGATCAATTTCGTAGCTCTCAGGTTCTTGTTTATGTGAGTGCTCCAGGCTCCAATATGATTTTTCCTTCCTCGTGAAGTTCTGGAAATATTGATTGAATTGGGACCTTCTACAACTTTTGAATGAGTGGCCACACTTCTTCGTCCTTCTTCCATTCATCCCTTGCTTCGTTTATCCAATTTGGTTGGACAGTAGAAATGACTCACAACAATGCTTCCACATCCTCATCTTTTCTTGAGAGTGCATCTACCACAATATTTTGCTTCCATTGTTTGTAGATGATTTCAAAGTCATAACCCAACATATTTGTGACCCATTTTTGTTGCTCTTCAGAGGATAACTTTTTTTCTAAAAAGTATTTAATACTATCATGATCCATTTTTACCTTGAAGTCTCTTCCCATTAGGTAAGGTCGCCATTTCTTAAGTGTGTGTAGTATTGCCAACATTTCCTTCTCATAAATAGCTTTCTTGAGGGAAATTTGTTTGTATGTATGTAACCATAAAAACACCCAATCACCTACATCAAAACTTCTTTCATTTCGATCTTGATCTGCATGTTGTTTCATTCGATTTTGCACCAAAGTGGCATTATCCTTTAAAAGTTGGAGAACTTGTTGTTGATGCTCGATGTGATCTTTCACTGCTTGAATCTTTTTCTTCTTGATATGTCCTCCTATATTTGGAGTTTGAGGAGTGGAAATTTCTTCCAATGCATTACAAAATATGGTCGGATTGATTTCATGATTCTCCATGTGTTCTTTCACTTGAACATTTTTCTTTTGATATGTCCTTCTATCTTGATAGTTTGAGGACTGGTAATTCCGGCCATTGCATTACAAGATATGGTCAGATTTATTTCTTCTTTCTTGATGTGGTCTTTCACTTCTTGAACCTTTTTCTTCTTGAAATGTCCTTCTATCTCAAGAGTTTAAGGAGTAGTAATTATTTTCAATGCTTTACAAGATGTGGTTGGATTCACTTATTCTTTCTTAGAGGTTGGTTCTTGGTGTATATACTCTTCTTTTGACATTTCTTGATCCTTTTCTTCCTCCTCTCCGCAACCAATGTAAAATAATTTCCTCTCAGCACACTTATGACATTTATTGTATTTTTTTATCAAAATTTTAACAAAGCCCTTTTTCTCTTTTTTCTTCCAATTGTTGTGGTGTTTATCTAAAGAAGGCATTTCTCCTTGTATCCTCATAATGTGCTATAATTTCCTCCGTGAAAATTAACCATGTAACAAGTGGTTTACGAGAAGAAAGCCATTTATATCATAAAAATTGACCTTTTTCTAAATATGAAGATGTAATACATGCCTTTTGTAACAATGTTACACCATGTAGATCAAAATATTTCTTCATCTGTAGTATCGAATTTACCAGATCCTTGCCATCAAATTTCCTTATCTCACTTTTTCTTGATTTTAGGAGTTTGATCTTGAAACGACTATAACTCTGTAATTTTAGATCACCAAGTTTTGAAATAGCTTCCTACAGTAGCTCTCTGAGTTCTCTTTCTAACCCCGCAAGTCTGATCATAATTTGATTATCCAAGAAATATTTACGCCAAATCTCCCACGATGACCTGATTATAGACTAATTCAGTATATTGAACTTGTACAATGTGCCACGTTTCATTGTTTTGACCTTAGTACCTGAA
Source organism: Pinus taeda (assembly GCA_000404065.3). Taxonomy (NCBI): domain Eukaryota; kingdom Viridiplantae; phylum Streptophyta; class Pinopsida; order Pinales; family Pinaceae; genus Pinus; species Pinus taeda. Next base: position 171,976 of record APFE031388393.1, on the reverse strand, counting down.
ACTTATATACAAAAAAGTAGAGGTCATCCTCTTTCTGAAAATTCTTATGATATTTCAATCTAATGCTCAAAACAAAAGTTATGATGATTTTCCCCCGGTTGCCTATTTGGAATGTAATTCAGTAGTCTACAAAAATGCCAACTTCCTCAAATGATATCTCCGTAAATATAGCACGGAAATCTTGGAAGTTTAGATCTGAAGTTCAGAACTATTTCGGCCCAAATGGGGTTTTTTTTTTAGCTTCTAAAATGTCGCAAAAAAAAAGTTATAGCGGAAATGGCACGATGACCTATTTGGAGGAGTGAAACCCTAGAGTCCAAAGCTTTGATACCAAATTTTGTGAAACCAGCTCATAAAAAAGATAGAAAAGATAGTTGAACGCCTTAGAATCCAACCTCTTCAAGGGGGAAACCTCCTTTACATTACACAAATTAATAGTTCTTGGATGATACAAATGAAAAGACCTTCTTTCTATATATAGGAGTCTAAGGGGTCATAATATAATTAGAGTTGACATAACAATAATAATGTAAGGGCATAATAATAACAATAGTAGGTTTCTATGGGACACAATAGTAACAATATGGGTACTACATGGGTACAACAGTATAATAAGGGTCTTGTACTTATAACAATAAGGGGTTACCCTAGTAGTATAGGGGCGTAACAAATGGTATGAAAGACAAAATTGAAGATTAGAAGAAAGACATGGAAGGTTGAAAGGAAGGTTTGAAAAAGGTGCTACAAGAAAGGATTCCTAATAGCGAAAAGGTAGTAGAGGGAACCCATAATGAGAAAAAATAAATATTAATCATGATTCGAGGAATGGAAACATTAAATATTTGAAGAAAGACGTTGAATGATTGAGTTCCAGGTGTGACGAAGGACCATTCGAAGACCTTTTACTTTCATGATGTGTTAAATTGCATTTTTAAAAGAACATAAATGAATACATTTGCATGTTGTAAAGAAGAGGAACATGTCAATCATGAACACATGAAAACATAAGCCGTTGATAATGGAGTTCATCTAGGAGGGACTACATCTCTGGGCCTCAGTGTCAAGATGGTGTAGGCCACTGCATTATGTGTTGTCAATAGTGATGATGTACATAGAGGTGATGTCGTTATAATACAAGGAAAAATTCCCTCAAGCAAGAGTGGCTCTAAGAGGTGTTCCACTACAGGAATTCTTGGTTAAAAGGACTCCTATTAGCATGACATAAACTCATGCACAATGAGCATCCCGCCAACATGGCATAAAAGGGATCTCAATGCAAAACATGCATGATGACAACATGAGTATCCCATCAACATACAACAAAGGGATCCAAAAACATAACATGATGAATCATGACAACAAGTACTTTAGATAGACAATTCCATCTCACATCATACAGGAATCATGAAAAGAAGTAATAAATAAGATCCCACATCAAGCATTAATAGGGATATATACAACACAATGCATAGCAAAAGAAGTACATGAACACACCGCATATACCTCACAACCAAAGGCCATCTTAAGAAGTGGATGTCAAACTATTGAAGATGTTCGTGCCATTGATCTCATGGCATCAATCACATGGAAATGGTTGGTTGCACATAAATGATGTCAGCTGCATACCACTTAGAAAAGTAGTTGAAAAATAGAATGAACAAATTAATAATATGAATGCACCATCAGATTTGTGATGTTGAATAGTACAAAATCAACTGTCAAATTTCTGAATTCTAGGAAATTGAGAATCTAGGGCTCAGGGAATCTTTTAGATTCCCCCTAGATTCCTCAAATATTTTGATCTATAGGTGGACTAGAAATTTTCAACTCCAAAGGTGAATCTGACCTTTCCATTGTGATCACTATGGAAGACCATGAAAAGTGACTATAAACTTGACTATATTCTGACATGGAGAAAAATTACCTCCGTGGTAAAATTTCAAGGATCATGGTTTCGCTCCCTGTTTTCGCAGCACTCATGGTTCCACCTGCATACTAAAAAATGGCCCAAAAATGCATAACTCTAACAGATAGTGCCATTACATTCATGGTATCGAGAACTGCTGAAACCATATAAAATTTGTCAAAATATCACAAAGTGAAAATTCAGCCTTCCTGCAAAATGTTGCCTCGAACTGCGTGCATAGCCTCCTCCTAAGCGCACTGAAAAACTACGTTTAAATATAATTTTGTGGGTATATTTCTTAATAAGGTGGTTATATGAGTTAGTTACTATCTAGTTTAGTAGGGAGGAGTTTTGGCGGTCAAACCCTGCCTCCTCCTTTTTTGACACAAAGAAATATTTGTTTTTAAACAAAGACAGGTTGGTTGGGCCCGCCTTGGGTATCTCATTCGCCTACCTCCCTCTGTGGTTTGGAATTTGCTGGTGCACTGTTTGATTTAGGCGTGGTTTGTTCCATGCCCCAAGGGCCGACCCACCGCCTTAACTCCCGGTGCTTAAGTTATGGTGCCCCGTGGAATGGGGGTTCCGTGGGAGCCGTGGTGTGGGGTGGCGGGGTCATGGCCGCCCACCCCGGTTTGGTTAATTAATTCCTTGGGATGTGGGGGAGGGGCTGGGGCTCATGGCTCACCTCTCCATTAAAAATTATATTGTTATTTGTTCGGTTGGGGTGGTGGGGTTGGTGGCCCACTAACCATTTTTTATATTATTTCTTTTGTTATTTAAAACAAACCATGCATTTTTTGAAATTATGTTTTTAAGCTGTAGGAGTATTCTTAACTAGGCCACAATTTTACCTGAAATATTGTCAGAATTGGCGGCAATTTGGTGGCTGGGTTCTCTCCAAATTGTGGCCTCTTAAGCCTGCCCAGTCAGCAAAATGTCAACCCAACTTTGACTGCTTTTAACTTCCTCATCCGAACTCGGATTGATGAACCATTCACACCACCATGATCAGGACGATGAGATCTATGCTCTAGCCCTAGTTCGAGCATAATCAAAAAATTTTGATTTTTGATCTTTCATAAACCCTCTTTGTCCTGTGTGTGTCTCTAGAGCCACCTGGATCATCGAAGGTTTGAAGGAAGGTTTGACAAAGTTGCTACAAGAAAGGCTTCTTAATGGTGAAAAGGTAGTAGAGGAAACTCATGATGAGAACAAAAGAAATGTTAATCATGATTTCATAGACTCTAACTTTGGAACAAAGACCCACCATGTTCCAAAGATCAATATGAGGAAATTTGATGACAAGGATCCCGTAACATGGATTCTACAAATGGAACAATATTTCAATCTCTATAATGTGAAAAACACACAAAATGTATCCATTGCAACTTTATATTTGGAACCAAATTAGTTTGTACTGTATTGATCGCTTTTCTCTTGTAAACAAATTTTCACTTGGGAAATTTTTACAGAAGAAATGATAGCACATTATGAGGATACAAAAAGAAACACCTTTTTTATCCAATTGATAAATCTCAAACAAAAGGGCTCAATGATGGAGCACATTAAGGACTTCCAAAAATTCAAAATAAGGGTAAAAGATATTCCAGAGGAGCATAGGATTGATGTGTTCATAGGGACTTTAAAGGATAACATCCAACATGAGGTTCTTCTTTGGGAACCTGATTCATTAGAGAAGACATTTAGGTTGGCAAGAAAAATGTAAATAAAAATTATGGCAACAAATAAGCCTACCACTCACAACTATAAATATGGAAGTGTTGTTTCTCCTAGCCTTCAAAACCTACAAGGTTGACACCACACTAATTGGAAGAAAAAAGAGAAAAAGGGCTTTGTTAGAGTTGTTATAGTAAATACACTAAAGGGAATAAGTGTGCTCAGAAGAAATTATTTACATATATTGTGAAGAGGAGGAAGAAAAGGAATAGGAAATGAATCCAACCATATCTTGTAATGCATTGGCCAAAATTACTGCTCCTAAAAATATCAAGATAGAAGGATATATCCAGAAGAAAAAATTAATAGTGTTGATTAATTCGGACAGTACTCATAATTTTATTCATTGTAAGAGAGCCAAGAAATTGAATTGCTTCCTATATCTAGCACCATAATGTGAAGTGATGGTTGCAAGTGGAGGAACCATAAGTTTCTCTAGAATGTGCCATAATATCAAGTTATCCATGTTAGAATATGTATTGAATAGCCCAATGATTTCCATTCCAATAGGTGGTGTTGGTGTTGTACTAGGATTCCAATGGCTACAATCCTCGGATACAATAGCTTTTAATTTTCAAGAAATTTTCAAGAAATTTTCTTCAGAAGGAAAAGAAGATGAATTAAGGGGTATCACAGAGAAACTGGGAAATATGATCAGCGCTAACAGAATGACAAAGCTTCTAAAGGAATCATAATGAGGCATAATTGCAAAATTATGTTCGCTTGAGGTTCCCACATCAAAATCATCTATTTCTTCAAATCTCCAAAACGTCTTGGACTATCATTCCAAGGTATTTGAGACTCCCAAAGGCCTACAACCTATTTGTGATCATGATCATGCTATTAATTTATTTCCAGGAAGTTTTCCTCCAAACATCAGGCCTCAAAAATTTCCTTATGCCCAAAAGAGTGAAATTGAACATATGGTTACATAAATGCTAGAGGTTGGTATAATTAAACCTAATCAAAGTTCTTTCTCTACTCCAACAATATTGGTGCACAAGAAGGATGAGTCATGGCACATGTATCCGAATTATAGGGAGCTCAACAAGCTCACTATTAAAGATAAATTTTCCATTCCTGTCATTTTTGAATTATTGGATCAATTGTATGGATCAATTTACTTCACCAAGTTGGATATTCATTCAAGATATCATCAAATCAGAATGAAAACTTTAGACATTCCAAAAACAACATTTAGAACTCATGAGGGTCATTATGAATTTTTGTTCATGCCTTTTGGCCTTATTAATGCACCTTCTACATTTCAAGTTTTGATGAATTCAATTTTCAAACCCTTCCTTAGAAAATTTTTGTTAGTATTTTTGATGATATACTAAGCTACAACAACTCTTGGAAGGATCATGTTCAACATATTGACAAGGTTCTTAGACTATTGGACGAGAGAAAATTATATGCAAAAAACTCCAAATGTTGGAGTACACGAGGTGGAATATCTCAGTCATATTGTATCTCATGAAAACGTTATGGTAGACCCTAGCAAAATTAAAGCCATTAAGGAACGGAAAATCCCCACATACATAAAGAATTTATGAGGATTTCTCGGGTTGACAGGGTATTATTGCAAGTTTGTTAATAATTATGGGAGAATAGCAGCACCTCTCACAACATTATTGAAGAAAAATGCATTTTCATGGACTCTAGAAGAAATGAAAGCCTTTGAACATATTAAAGAGGAAATGTACCAATCACCTGTCTTAGCTACGCCAAACTTCACAAAAACCATTATTGTGGAAAGTGAGGCTTCATGAAATGGAATTGATGTTGTTTTAATGTAACAAGAAAGACCCATTACTTTCGAAAGTCGTCAAATAAAAGGAAAGTATTTACAAAAAGCTATTTATGAGAAGGAAATGTTGGCAATACTACATGCACTTAATTAATGGTGACCCTACCTAATGGGAAGACATTTCAAGGTAAAAACGGATCATAATAGTATTAAATACTTTTTATAGCAAAGATTATCTTTGGAAGAGCAGCAAAAATGGATCACAAAGATGTTGGATTATGACTTTGAAATTATTTCCAAAAAAGGGAAGAAAAATGTTGTGGCAGATGCACTCTCAAGAAAGCATGAGGATGTGGAATCATTTCTTTGCACCATTTCTATTATTTAACTAGATTGGATAAACGAAGCAAGGGATGAATGGAAGAATGATGAAGAAGTGTGGGAACTTATTCAAAAGTTACAACAAGATCCGAGTACATCTAATACATTTAGTTGTTAAAATGATTCGTTATATAAATATCTCTTATACCTATGTAAGAATTCCCAACTCAAACAAAAGATTATTATGGAATTGCACACCTCTCCCTTAGGAGGGCACTCAAGATTTTTAGAAACTTACCATAGGGTTAAGAAGGAATTTTTTTGGGATGGCTTTAAATCATATATTCAAAAGTTTGTGATGGAATTTTTGGTTTTCCAACAAAATAAAGTTGAAACAATTAAGACCCCAGTTCTATTACAACCTTTATCCATTCCAAGCCAATGTTGGGAGGAGGTTTGAATGGATTTTATCATAGGTTTACCCAAGTCCAAAGAAAAGAGTGTCATCATGGCGGTAATTGACAGACTTGCTAAGTATGCACACTTTTGTGCATTATCACATCCAATTAAAGTAATTATAGCTTCTACTGCATTTATGGAAACTATTGAAAAGATACATGGAAACCCAAAGATTATTGTAAGCGACAAAGATCCCATTTTCACTGGAAATTTTTGGACAAAATTATTTTCTTGTCTTGGTACTCATTTAGGTCATAGCTCATCTTATCATCCTCAATCTAATGGGAAAACTGAGATAGTAAACAAATGTTTGGAAGGATATATTCATTTCTTTGTATCTGATAAACAAACATAATGGGCCAAATGGTTACCTCTGGTTGAATGGTGGTATAACACTTCCTTCCATGCTGCAGAAAAAATGATCCCATTTATGGCACTTTATGGATATCATCCACCATCCATCACATCATATTTAAGAGACAATTCTAAGGTTCAAGTAGTGGAAGATCACATCAAGAATCAACCACAGGTTCTCCAACTCTTAAAGGATAACCTCACTTTGGTGTAGAATAGAATGAAACAATAGGTAGATCAACATCATAGTGAAATAAGTTTTTATGTAGGTGACTGGGTATTCCTACGACTACAACCATATAAACAAATGTCCCTCAAGCAAGCTAACAAAGATAATAAATTATCACCAAAGTATTATGGTTTGTACAAGGTGTTGTAAAAGATTGGTACTATGGCATACAAATTGGAGCTTCCTACAACTTCCCAAGTGCACCGAGTTTTCCATGTTTCATGCTTAAATAAAATTATAGGTGACAAAATACAAGTTCAAATAATATTACCAAAAATTGATGAGGAAGGAAAAATCATATTGCAACTTGAATCAGTCACAAAAAGAAGAACTCGACAGCTATGAAATCAATCAATTTCGGAGTATCTCATCAAGTAGAAGAACTTACCTGTTGAATATTCCACATTGGTTGGTGATAATATTATACAAAAGCATCCACAACTACTCAAGTGTTGAGGACAACAATTTTTAGAAGGTGAAGGGAATGCTAGGTCCCTATAATAGTAGTGATTACCCCATTACTATTGTCATTGTAGCCATTAGTGTTATTGTTGTGCCCCTATTGTACCGATATTATTATTATTGTGCCCCATAGAAGCCTACTATTATTATTGTTGTTCCCCTATTGTCTCCATATTGTTATTATTGTACCCCATGTTAGAGCCTAGATTTACCTCAAGCTGAAAAGGTAAGCGTTTAGGTCCACATTAAACCACGCTCAGCCTCGTAGCTAGCCCTACGAGGATAGGAGAGGGCTCTCTTCGGGTCAATCTCAGAAAAAGATAATTGATGGATCTTGAGATGACTGAAATAAAAGCTAAGATTAGGCTAGGTATGAAGTGCAAGGATTTGATTTGAGTTTTTTGGGGTTTTTGTGTTCGAAAAAGGGAAGGCAGATTTGGGTCCGGGGATGAGGCCTAGTTTTTGCAGAGTTTTGATTGGGGCAAGGAAGGAAATTGTTTTGATTCTTTGTAATGAATGAATGGATTGATCAGACTGGTGAGGAGCTAAGGAGGGAAAGAGGGTCTGAAGAGTCCTCCTCAAACAGATGAAAACATGTAAAATTAAACAAAATTTCAAGGCAGAGCATAGCAGTCCAATGGATTCTACCTTAATCACTCATTTGTTTAATTTCAGAAGAAAAGAGAAGAGAAAATGATACACATAAACATCAATGAACTTACAATTACATAGAGAAAAACACCATCAAAACACAGAGCCACATGGATCCCAACAAGTGCTGCAAAACCCTGGTCTTTCCTTAGCCAAAAATGCAGAGATAGAATGTACAATGATGTGCCAAGCAATCCCAAGTGTCCAAACCTGACAATGACTCAGAAGATACATGATATAGACCATCCTAACTCATTCCCATGCCTCTAGGGGTCGAGCTCATCATTCAAGGAGCTGTTTCAACCAATTCTAAACAAAGCATTGAAATCTAGGCAATCAAACAACTTGCCTCTATAAGGTAGGAAACCGATTCATTCATTAAATTTTCACTTTTTAATGAATGAATCTTCTAGAACAAGTAAATAGGTGCCAAAATTACATCATAGACATCAATTTACATCAAGATAGGTCAATAATTACATCAAAAAGCAAAACTAGTTAAAACTGGCCGAATTTCTAAGCTGGAAGGTGAAAAATTTGGCAAAAATCCTCTATGCAATGTGCCTGATTCTCTATTCCTCGCGCCACTTTGGAGCTGAATTTGAGGCCCTTCCCAGAGTCCACATTGAGCCCAAGATAGCTCGTTGGAAATCCCTGCCTGTCTACTTTCCAACCCAAGTGAAATGTTTCAATTTGGTGTCCATTTGCCCCTCCAAAACTTCAATCTCCCAAGACTGCTTCATGTGTGTCAAAATAGGGGTAGTGAAGTCATTTTTTGAGTGTTTTTGACCTCTTGGGGACTAAAAACTTGCCAAACTTCTTGGCCATGCACCAGCAGGCATGATTTTTCATGCCAAATCCAAAAATATGAAGTTTTTGAAATTTGGAGCCCTCTAGAAAAAGCAAGTGTCACGTGGCGTGGCGCATAGGGAGGCAAAACTTGTTTTTCAGTGCAAAAATTTTCAAAAATGCAAAAATTGCTCCAAATTTCTTGAAATTTGGTCTATACCTTCTCTATCAAGTGTCATGATGGGCTAAAGAGGCTTTGGCCAATATCCGAAGGCGATCATAATCCTTTTGCCTCTTTTGCTTCCTTATTGCCTTCTTCAATTTTTCCTTTAGATTTCTTATTCGTGCCTTGGAACTCATATTTCGCACCCTGTAATGGAAAGCCATGTGTCTCAACAAATATTTGTCCTTATCGGCCTTTTCCAACAATCTCTCCAAGTGGATGTTGATTCTCTCGAGCCAAGACTCCCGATCATCATTAATCTCTTGCTCCAATGAAGTGAGCTCAATCCTTCTCCTTTGGGCAGCTTGGCGATTCTCGCGGATGTTTTGTAACTCCATGATTGCTTGCTGATCTTCGATCTGTTTGTTCCACTGCTCCAAGTATTTCATAGTCCACTTAGCCCTCTCCAAGTCAAGGGCAAGACTGTGATCTTTGTCTGCTGCTCATGGATGATCTCTCTAAGATGTGCATTTTGCCAGCCCATGCCTGTAACATCATCTTGAACGAGAATGAAGTCAGTCTCTCGCTCACCTGAAGGCCCCTCGTCCTGCATTGGCCTCTTGCCTCTGTCCTGTACCTGTGATGCTGATGTCGGAAACGAGGTCCCTTCCACCCCGGGTGGAGATAACACTCGCTTTGCTTTTGCAAATAACTGCCTCGTGTCCTTCTGATAAGTAATGTAAACTGGCATAGTAGCAGCATGTGGATCATGGCCTTCTTGCTGATAAGAAGGTCCACGAGTCTCATGCCGAACCTCTGAAGGTCCCTGTGAAACTCCGAAAAAGTCACGAGAGATGAAATCATCCCAAGTGATGTCCTGTAATCCAAGTTGATGAACCACCAAAATCTTGATGACAACAAAATGGCAAATACTGTTGAACTGTTGCTCAGGGGTTTTGTGTTGCACAAGGGTGGTCATCCTCTCTATATTCCGGCATATGAAATAAGGAATGTTCATCATCCTTACCCGGGTGAAATGCATGAGCAACCTGATGTGATAAGCATATATTCGGGAGAAGCGACCTTCACAACTGAAATACTTCGTGATTAATTTCATTAATGGAGCATATTCATCTTTGAGATATCGAAAGGGACCACTCTCTTGAGCTGCCTCAAGAAACTAGGTTTAATATATGGCTCATAATGTTGCCGGTCAATCTTCTGCCTCTTGTTCCATGGTTCTCCAATGTTAGGTATGTCGGTTGCTAATGAGATAGAATCTGGTGTAAGTGTGAAAGTGACACCAGCCAAAGTAACTCGATCACCATGTAAATGTAATACAAATAAGCGAGCCAACTCATGATGGACTTGAACAGAAGCAACCTTCTCACAAAATTCATAACATGACTGAAACTGGAAACAGGAGACGGCAAGAGGGCAGGCCTGCAATTTTGTAAGGGTGGTTGGTTCTTCTCTAACATGTCTGCCACCTTTATGAGGCCTTCGGGGTGCATGTCCCTCTATGGGTGAGTCACTTTGGGTCTCCACTTCATAATCAGATGAATGACCGGATGACATAACTGCTGATATGCAAATTTCCTTGTAGAAATAGATGCTGGTGATAAAACTGTGTTGGACTGCTCTTTTGTGATGTGGTTGAATTCTACCACCAAGGGGAAAAATGCAACAAGGGACTATTAGGAAGGGGGAAAATAGTAAGGGATTAGGGACTTTTGGGACAAATTTGTTTAGGAGGGTTTGGGAATTTTGTATAGGGTAGGGTTTGGGGTTTTTACATTGGAAATGTGTGGAAGGGAATTGGGGATAGGGGTTTAGTAATTTTGTGGGGATAGGGAAGAATGAAATTAGGGAGAAATGGAATAAGGGAGAAGGGAATGATGGAAAGAAGGGAGAAATGGGATGGAGGAGTGAGTTTGGTAGCACAACATTGATTTTGAAACCCTAATAGAAAGTTTCCTTGAGGTATTTTAGAGGTAGGGTTTAAGATTTTTGTTTCAATCGTTATCATCCATAAACCACCATAACTTATCACAAAATTGGATGAAACATCAAGATAAAGACTCTACCTGGAAAATCCATGCAAGTTATGAGCAATTTGGAGAAATTTTAAGCAATTTCAGGTTTTCAGGTGTATGCCCCGCGCCGCATACCCAATGCGCTGCGCTGTCCCAGTGCGCCACGCCTGTGTTAATTTGCACTATGTGTTCGCTCCCAATGCGCTGTGCCCCTCTAGTGCGCTGCGCCACCTGCTCTATGCGCCGCGCCGGTCAAGTTTCATCCAACCTCACCCAAATTGCGCACTTGCTCAACCAATTTGCTTTGAGTTGCTTCTCTTTGGTCTTGGCATACAAATGACATTGATCCTCATGGAAATATCTTTATAAGGACATGGATTTGATTTTTGACTCTCCAAAACCCATCTTTGTAATGTTTGGCATTGGCACTTTTTCACATTTGAATAAAACTCTCTTTTTTAAATTTCCTTTTTGATTTTTTGACTGAAATGATGAAATTCTTAGCAATTTTTTGCAGGGATAGCTATCATGGAATTCGGAAAAGGAGACCAGGGCTGTGCCTGAAGAATTCAACAACTGAAAAAGTTTTGAAAATTATTACAAAAAACAAAATGTTGAATTCTTCAAAATGGAGTTTTGAAGAAAAGTCATAATCCATCCTTATGATGATGAAAATATTTTAAATGAAAACTTATTAAGAACCCCCCTTTGGCCTGCTAGCATTATTGGACATCTTGAAGACACAATTTGTGAAACCCTAGACCTAGTGACTGAAATGACTCTCGCTGATCAAAAAGACTAAAATAGGACTGTGAGTGACTTTAAAACTTGGTTTTGATGAACAGACCTGAGCCAACAGGATAGGGCATGAGGGGAAATGAATAAAACGACCCTTCCTGGCATGCCCCTAGTGGAATGCAACTGAGTGAATCGAGCGAGACACCTAAAAATGAAATGCAATAAGAGAAATGATCTCTGATGGAGGGATGCAAAGACCGACTCTAACAAATGCCACATTCATAAGCCTTATCCCAAAGGAAGCTCATTCTAACACCCCTGACAAATTTCAGCCCATTTCCCTGTGTAACGTCATCTACAAGATAGTTTCCAAAATCATAGCCTCAAGACTCAAATCGTTGCTACCACTTCTCATTTCGCCAAAGCAGTCAGGATATGTAGAAGGCAGCCAGATTATGGATGGCATAATCCTCACTCATGAAATCATCCACTCCCTGAAGCACTCCAAGAAATCGGGTATGCTACTTAAAATCGACCTCTCAAAAGCCTTTGACAATTTAAGTTGGATGTATATTCAAAAGACCCTATCTGCCTTTGGTTTCTCCCCAACTTGGATTTGTTGGGTCATGAGTCTCATCTCTTCCTCTTTTTTCTCAATTTTGATCAATGATATCCCCTCATCTCCTTTCTAGCCTTCCTGGGGTATCAGACAAGGGGACCCTCTTTCCCCCTTCCTCTTTGTGTTAATGGCGGAAGGTCTTGGCCGCAGTATGAAAGCTACTCTGTTTTCCTAGAAACTAAGAGGCTTTTCATTCCTAACACTCTAGCCTTCAATCATCAAAAATTTGTGGACGACAATATGCTTTTTGGTCACCTTTCAGTCCAGGAATCTTGACAATTCAATTCACTATTGAAGAACTTTTAAGAGGCCTCTGGTGCAAAGATAAACAAGGCCAAATCTCAATCTTCTTTTTTCATACCCACGTTGTCACCCAAGCTTCTATAGCTCGTATTCTTGGATTCTCAATTGTTGTTCTCCCTTCCAAATATCTTGGCGCTCCTATGACTGACTCAGCTATGAAACACTCCTCTCGAAGAATGCTCTTAGAAAAACTGGAGGCTCAATTATCTTCCTGGACTCACACGGCTCTCAATATGGCCAGTCGCCTATCTTAATCAAGGCGGTTCTACAATCCATGCCACTGTATCTCTTCTCGATCCTAGCTGCACCCAAATGGGTTCTCAAAGAGATCAAATGCCTACAAAGATCCTTCTTGTGGGGCAACTCTGATAAAAAATGCAAATGGGCCCTAGTCAATTGGGACACAGTTTGTCTGCCAAAGGTTACTGGTGGAATGGGTCTGCGGGATCCTTATCACAGCAATATGGTTATGGGTGCCGGCATCTGGTGGAAATGGCTTACTATGCCATCCACCCCTTGGGTATCCCTATGGACTACAAAGTATGCCAACAGTCGACCCATTGAAGAATTAATCCAAATTTAAGAAGTCAACCCAGGTTCTCTAATCTAGAATGCGGCCAAGCAACACAAGCTCTTAATTCAGCAGCATAGCTTCTGGGAAGTGAAGGACGACAATATAGCAAGGTTCTGGGATGACTCTTGGTAGCAACAACCCAAACTCAAGGATTTGATCTTACCTCATCAAATCCCTGAACAGGAAATGCAAATCTATAATACTGTCAAGAACTTCTGGCTTCCTCCCACATTGCAAGGGCACAGGCAATGGTGTAGCATGGACCACATAATAAGACAGGGAACAGACTCAGCTCAACAAATTCTCAGTACTGAATTAGCAAAGAGAAGAATACAATACTCAGAGGAAAAGGATATTCTTATATGGGGCTATGAAGAAAAAAGATCCTTCATAACTAGGGAGGCCTATCACATCATCATGAAGGAACACATTGTCAAGGACCCTCTCTAGAATAAAATATGGGACCCCAAGATTTGGCCGAAAGTCTCAACCTTTCTTTGGCTCTTATGTCACAATAAAATCCTTACTTGGGACAATCTCAAGAAGAGGAGCTTCCAAGGCCCCTCCATCAATCCCAACTGCAAGAAAGAAGAGGAAACCACCTAGCATCTTATGAACTCTTGTCCATTAGCGCACAAGCTCTGGGAAAAGGTCAGCTTTAGATGCCAAAAGGATGGAAGGACACAAGGAGATATATTTTCCATTGTTCGCAACTAGGCAAGGAACCCATTCAAGAGCAAGATGTTAAACTCCTTATGGAAGCTTATACCGGGTTTTCTCATGTGGACACTATGGAAGGAGAGAAACCGGCGAATCTTCAAGGACCAATCTATGCCCTTGGATTCTCTATGGAATACGGTATGTCAAAATATCAGGGAAACACTACTTCTTCAAACATGGTCTGAGGAAAACTTTCCCTCTCTCCCGTTGGAACGAACCATATGGACAAATTGGAATCTGCAGTGGAACCAAGAAATGATAATCAACGGAAAAACTCAAGCAAGAAGCAGAACACCAAATAAGTGAATTCCTCCTCCCTATCACATGTTCCAACTAAACTTTGATGGAGCCTCGAGAGGAAATCTAGGAAAGGCTGGATTTGGAGGAATATTCAGAGGTCATAAGGGAACTCCTATTCTAACCTACTTAGGCTCAACTAGATGGGACACCAACAACTCAGTAGAGTTAGAAGGATTATGGCAAGGACTCATTATAGCCCAAAAACAAGGTATATTCCCGCTTGTTATAGAGGGAGATTCGCAAATTCTCATAAATATGGTCACCAAAATGCTGCAAGGAACAACCTCCAGTAAGGTGAGCAACAGCTAGAGAATGGAGAGTCGACTAAAAATTATCGAAATTTGGCTCTCCTCCCACAAAGCGATCAATCTCAAGCACATACGACGGGAGGGAAACAAAGTAGTTGACCTATTGGCAAATATAGGAGTGGAAAGCGGAATAGATCTCCATACAAGTACACTCTCTACTCTATCCACTGAACAACAGATGTTGGAATATCAAGAATTGGTAAAGAATGAAATGGCTTAGGAGGAAGAAGCATACCCGGAGGCGAGTGATCTCCAAGAACATTAATGCCCACCCAACAGACCGCCGACAATCGTAGAATGGGGAGACCAAAGGGAAAGACCTTTACATATAGCAACATGCGATTGCGATCAGATTGCATCGCAATATCGCATCAGCGAAGACCAAGGGGAAGAGCCTTTACATATAGCAATATGCGATTGCGATCAAATCGGATTGCAATATCACATCGGCGGAAACCAAGGGGCGGAGCCTTTACATATCGAAATATTTGATTGCGATCAGATCGCATTGCAATATCGCATCGACGGAAACCAAGGGGCGTAGCCTTTACTTATAGCAATATGCGATTGGGATCAAATCGCATCGCAATATCACATCGATGGAAACCAAGGGGCGGAGACTTTACATATAGCAATATGTGATTGCAATCAGATCGCATCGCAATATCGCATCAGCAGAAACCAAGGGGTGGAGCCGTTACATATAGCATTATGTGATTGTGATCAAATCGCATCGCAATATCACATTGGAAGAAACCAAGGAGCGGAGTCTTTACACCTTCATATGTGCGACGCAATGATGAGGACCCGACGGTATTCTAAATAGTATTTGATAACATTTGTTTTTGTTGTTCGTATGATTGACCAGCAGGTCTATCGTTTTGTTGTCGCTTTTAGTGGTGCTGTGTTGAATCTTCTTCGGGGTTTTGCTTCAAAACATGGATCCGAGTCCTATGTATGGGTTTCCTTTGGTGACAGTCCTGGGATTTATGGTTTGTCTTTTTGTCATGTCAAACTGATTTCCCCAATTTGGGGCAGTTTAGACCTTCTTGATGAACTCTAGCAACAGTGGTTGAGGCGGGGCCTCGGTGTCATTATATATATTTTTTATTAATATAATTAGCCTTACGTAGAAAAAAATAAAAAAATACTTGCATGTAAGAAATTAGTTACTCTAAATCAAAATATCAACTTATATTTCAAAGAAAAATGAAATGCAAAGCATCAAATGAACTTTTAGTAAGATATAACTTAGAAATCAAAATGTGATGGTGAGGTTGTGTTCATTTTAAAATATGAAAATGAGCTAAAAATGAAAGTTAGAAAAAATGAAATGCAAAATTAATCCACCCACACAAAAATTTTCCTTCTAAAAGAGGAGAAAGGATGTCTTGGATAAACCCAAGCTCCCACAAGAAAAAAAATGTTTTTTATTATGATATTACAATGGAGTTAAAGCTTCTTTAAGGACTTCCCAAAAGATTAAGGGAATTAGTACAAGATTTGGAGCTAAAAATAGTTATAATAGCCCTCTTCTTGTCACTCAGATTGTATAGGCATGGTGAAACAACATCATCTCAGTGAGGGGATTGTCACTTTGATCCCCATCCACTATGTTCTAGTTGACTTCCAATAGCAGGCTATGGGGGGAAGTCCCTATAGAAGATAGAAATGAAAAACAAGTTGGAAACCAATGAGTCCAAGAGATAAGATTGAATGGCCTAGCCACTTGGTTGATTTAGCAAGCTTTTAGAGATCATATTTAATTATCAATGAAGTCATTGTCTTATGGAGTCAACTTACTTGTTTTACATCAATTAAGGACCAAATGACCCGATGAGAAACCAATGCTTCAATGCTTATATGGTATGCCAATCCTAAGACTTAGGTTAAATGCCAGAATCTTGGTTAATTTTAATTATATGCATGTTCTAGATGGTTCCTTCCTCTTAACTATTTTGGAACTAATCTCTAGATTAGATTGTGGGATATAAGCCAACGGGAAGTAAGTAGAGGCTTAATTAACGATACCTCCCCCCGTGTTCTAACCACCTTATGCCTACAGTATTGTAGAGATTGTGGCTCTAACGATTGCAAGGTCATTGTCTTAACCACTAAAGAGGTGTTAGGCTCCTCAAGTTAATGAGAAAGGTTTTCCTAAATGTATATCAACCAAGATTATGCTTTGAGATAAATGATTAGATGCAAGAATATTCCTAGACTGATGTGTAAGTATTATGAGTGAGTCTTGAGTTAAGATTGTTTATGTGATTCAAATACTTGATGTTGATTATATTATAACAAGAGTACTTAACAATATATTGAAAGACGATCTTAAACAATACCAAATGTTCAATGATACAAGTGCCAACAACCAACAAGAGATCTTCTTATAATAATTCCACAAAGATATTGACCAACAAGTGATAACAATGATAGCAATTTAGGAAACTTAGAGTGCTTATCTAATTAGCCAATCATTTCCAATACAAGATGTCAATGACTAAAGTTTAGCCCAAATCACTACAACCATGAACGATTATGAATTGTAAATTTATTTACCTAGTTTTAGAGACTTATATGTGATTTATTATCACTGCAACCTTGTGTTCATAGGTCTACAATTTTATATTAGCAGTCAAGAAGTGATGCAAGATGACAAAGATAAGCTATAAAATCGATGCATTTAACTTCCAATGATATTCACTTGATTATACGATTTATTGGATACTATAGATTAGATTTATTATGCTCAAATCATACTTGAAAATGATGTATATCATATCTATAATAACTTAGAAAATCAATGATTCAGTCCTTAATAAACCAACAAGGTGCCTAAATATTAATGCCAAATAAGTTGCAATGATTAGCTAATCAATTTCAATGATTTTTAGATGATCTTTAGTGAATTTTGATGGTTCTTATTTAGTTTATATGAATGCATAAATGGTTGTAGCAAACATATCAAATCTGGAAATTGTCCAACTGTCCTAAAAAAATAGCTTATATGCAATTAATTTAACCACAAGATTAATGTTCAATGCTTAAATGACTTGTTAATGAATTTAGGCTTATTTTATGTGTGTTTATGCCATCAATACATTGTTGTAGCAATTATACTAGACCTAAAACTTTCGGATTGGACCTCTACAATTTCAAAATCAGACCTTAAAAATTATATGACATCCAACATAAAACAATAAAATTGATAGATCAAACCCCTGTAATTTATTTTGATGTATTGTATGAGTTATTAGCTTAATGTGTGGATTCTTTAGGCTTGTATTATGATGATTATGCCACTGTTATATCAATATATCAAATATGATATAAATTATGCAGTCAACTAAAATGAGAGATGAAGGTAATAGAAGCAAAACCCAAGGCCTAATGGCCTATGCCAAGTTTGGAGATGTGACCTATGCTCACAAAATGTTAGCTTTAACCCCAAAGATTAGACCTTTAGGACTGCTGCAATCATAAATTATTAGAGATAAAATGGCAATCCTTTGAAGAAACCCTTGTTTGCAATGAGATTTAGCCCTTGTAGGGCTTACATACTTCTTAATTCTTACAAAATAGGTTCCAAACACTAGCCTTTTAGGTTGGGTAAGGGCTAGGGACTTGAAAAAATGGGTTTCTTCCCTAATTTGAAAATAAGAAACGTGAAAAAATGGGCTCAAAAACCCTAGACGTCTAGGGTTTTTAAGGGTTGGAAACTTTATAAGTTTACTCATTTCTTTGATCCCTTGAGTGATTTCACCTATACAAATAAAAATAAATTTTCCCAAAAACACCCAATATACACAAAAACAAAATAAAACCCCTTGAAATTATAAACAAGAAAAAATTAAAATGCAAAGGGTTAGAGAAATATTTGTATAATAGAAAATACAAGGTGAAAAATTAGTATATATAGACACAAATTAGAGAAACTATTTTCAAATTTTGAATGTGGAATAAAAAAATTACAAGTCAAATTTGAATTTCAAATTAAAAGCTAAATCTACGTAAAAATTAAAACTTAAATCAAATAAATATTTACAATTTTGAAATCGAAATTTTTTTTACAAAATGAAATAAATCTAAAGAATATTTACAAATATGTTAAAACCCCAAAACATAAATTTAAAATAAAAACCCAAACCCAAATAGTTGCAAAACAAGGGTTAGAAAATTTCATTTACAAAAATAATTTATAAGTTATATACAAATATACAAGGCTTGGAAATAGAATTTTTGAGCAAATAATTTTTTATATGATGTATAATGACCATAGATCATATGTGTTTCAAAAATTATGGTATTGCCCATAGCCTTTGAGAAGTAAGAAAACCAAACAAAATTGTGGAAGCCCAAACAAGGTCGGCTCTCCTCCAAAGTCTGTGAACTTGGAGCTCAAGGGTCGGGGAACCTACAAACTCAAAAAATATTGTTAGGCATATGATGAATCAGATCATCTAAGATAGACCCGGAATCTACAAATAAAATGTTCTTATCATCATCTAATGAATAAACAAACTTTAAAATTTTAAGTACAATATAGGAAATTACGTACCCAACACATACCACAGATCATCAGACAAAGAACACCATGAACTGTACCCAAAAGTATTTTATTATGATATTTCAAACGTTCCTAGCAGATCAATGGAAAAAAAGTAGCCTTCCAAAATTACATAGACTAAATTTAGAGCTTTCATCATGACTTGAGAAGCAAAATGGCCTCTAATTTATATATAAATCCTCCAAGTGGAAAATAATGTCTAGTTGGCTCGATCCCCATCAAAATAATCTTGACCATTGATAACAATTATTTTTGAATAATTTTCGAATTTCTCATAAAACCCATTTTTTATTAGTTCAAAAATGATTATTTTAAACTAATTCGTTCAAAAAATTGATTTTGACTTAACTGTCAAGGTCTAAGGGTCCATTTTTTCTTGAAATATCCAATGTTCCCTTAGTGGGGGACCTCCAAAAATTAACTTATTTTAGACCAACGATTTTTCCGCACAGGGAAATTAATTTTTCTAACATTTTAATTTTGATCTTAAATTAATTAAGTTTCTAGCTTAAGATTTAATTTTATTTTTGCGAGAAAAATCAATTAATTGACTCATGAGGGAATTAATTATAAATGCACCCTCAAATATCTTAGCCATGGTATCTAAGTATGAGGGACCATAGACTAAAATATTTTTTACATAATATTTTACAAATCCAACCCTCAAAGGGTGAATACCCATTCATTGTAGACCCTCATAAAACTTACCCAATTCTGCGACACAATATGATCTAGTGGACCAAGTGATTTGTAACAAGCAAAATTTAGCCAAATAGTTTAAATTATTCCCAAATCACTTTTACAAAATACTCAACTAAAACATTAGAAATCACCTAAGACATCGACAATAAATCTATTGGCACCTAATCATTGGGATTGGATGAACATTTGTAAATAATATAAATAGTAAAGAAGGGAGAATAGGAAAATGAGGAGACACTGAGAGGTGAAGCCCAAGAGTCTCTCCCTCCTTTTAGATAACCATAAGCAATCTTAATGAATAAACACAATTTGCAATGAGGAGTTACCTCTTGGCCTGACATGGTATCAGAGCACATGTCGCAGCAATTATTTTTGGCTTCCTTCCTACTCTTGTAACTCCTTCCTCTCTTTGTTTTGCATTGCAGACTGATATATCCCTATGAAATTTTGTGAATTCTATTCTAATTGTTAAAGAGTCGATTCTCTGCATTGAGGCATATTTTTGTTGCATTGAATGGTGTGTTGTGGCTAGTGCATTGAAGTTGAAAGTGTTGTGGTGTGGTCGTTGCCTGGTTGTGCTATCGTGACTGTGATAAGGTGTTGTATACACATCGAATCCTAACTATGTTGTGTATATCGTAAATGTAGTGGTTTATAACACATTGCAAACTCATCATCGCGGCCTCACACCCTTTGCTATGACTACCATACTTGGCCTCTGAAGCTACCCATACCAATCTATTTCAGCTCCCACTCCCAGTTTTTTACATTGTGTTTTACTGTGAGCATGTTGAAAACATTCCACTGCGCATACCATCAGTACCCATACCGACTATACCACACTTGATCTAACAATTACCTGTTCTTCGCATACCTCAATGTTTTCCCACCTCCTGTAATTCAACGTTGTCCCACCTCTTGTAATTCACATTACCTCTATTGAATGTTGCAATACGTAGCCTCTTGACCCTCTCCCAACTATGCACTTCCTCCCATTAATACCTCTCCCTTAAGCCTCAGCTTCTCAGCCCTCTCCCAATTGTGCACTACCTCCCATTAATACCTCTCCCTCGAGCCTCGACCTCTCGGCCCTCTCCCAACTCTGCACTGCCTCCCATTGAATACCACACTTGGTATCTCACCTCTCCCATATATTAATTATTGCTTCTCCCATATGTTGGTTACACAATGATTAATACTCCCTCTCCCACATATAACCTCTCCCTTATAACAACTACCCCAAATATTACCTTTGTCCCATAAATATCAGATTGCATTTTTTTACACCATAAGTGCATTTTTGCCACCATAATTGCATTTTTTTTCCACCAGAAGTACATTTTTTATATATTGGTAGCAAAGTCTTTTTAAATGCATTCATTGATCTCTATAGTTGGAGTAGTTGTCTTTGGGAAAGAGAACTATCTAGAATGGTTGTGGAAGATAAAACACACTCTCATTTTCAATGAGTTGTGGAAAGGAGTTTGTGTAGGAGAAGGAGATAATGAATATGCAAAGACTACCTCAGAGAAGGAATTCGCCATTGGGGAAAACAAGAACATCAAGGCATATGCATTGATTGCAACATATGTAAATGAAGAGTTGAGTCACCATGTTTCACCATTTTCAAGTTCCTTTGAAGCCTTATATAAGTTGAAGGAAATCAATGACACACTCTCTGAACTTGAAGTTGTCCAATTGATGATTAAATTGTTCAATATTGAATTAAAAAATGATGATCCTCTTGCTTTGGCATCAGAAGTAAGATCTATTATGCATGATATCAAAGTCACTAATGTTGAACTAGACATTCCTCTTATATATTTTTTCAAGGCACTTTATCTCACTTATTCAAAGTTTCTTGAGTCATTGCAAGAAAATGGAAACTTCAAAGAGATTACCTTTGACTCCCTTGTGAAAAAATTTGTTGAGAGAGAGAAGGATTTTGGGAAAAAGATAGCTCCTCGGTCTTCTAAAGAAGTTGTATATCTTGCACATAGAGAGAAGAATCATGCTCAAGATTCTTCTAGAGGAAGAAGTGGTCGAAGAGGAAGAAGAAATTTTAGAGGCATAGGGGGTAGACAATTTCAAGGAGAAAATTATGATATTCATTGCATACGTTGCAATAGAGATGGATCACATGGTGCATCCACATGAAATTTGCCTTGGGACAAAATTGAGTAGGAAATAAATCAATCCAAAGGTAAAACCAATGACAAAGAGAAAGGTAAAGCACCTAAATCTACTCACTATGTTATGGCATATTGTAATATTGGAGTAAATGAACACTTGTTTAATGCTTCACTTGCTTCTTGGAAAAATGATTAGTTGCTTGATTCAGGAGCAACTTGCCACGTGAATTTTAGAAGATATGTTTTGAATAATTTATTGATAATGTTGATGGAGCAGTATACTTTGCAGACAAATCAAAACTCAAGCCACTAGGGCTTGGCACAATCAGCCTCAAATTACCTGATCTTCCAGACTTTATTTTGCATGATGTTATATCCCCCACAGTTGAGGAGAAACTTGTCCTTGGTCCACATCCACTAGTAAGGACACTCCATTCATATGTTTGATGGCAAGGTTGAGGTCATAAAAGCATCAGATCACTCACTTGTCATGACGGGGATAGAAGAAGAAAGACTTTTGAAGCTGCAAGGTACCTCTGCTTGTGCACAAAATTTATCATACAGTTCTCATTATGATGAAGGTACATTTCCATCAAGTATTTTATGGAATGATAGATTTGGACACTTGAACTAGCCTTCTCTTGTTGAAGAAAATGGTGTTATTGGTTTTCCTACGATTCCTAAGAAACTTAAGTAATGTGATGCTTATACTTTAGAAAAGCATAGAAAACAACGTTTTCATGATTCACATTCCAGAGAAAATAGAAAACTTGAACTCATTCATTCAGATTTATGCGGTCTAATGTTTGTTCTTTCTGCAAATGGAAATAAATAATGATGACATTTATTGATGACTACACCAAAATGTGTTGGGTTTAACTATTGAAGAACAAATATGATGTTTTTCAAACATTCAAGAACTTTCATACATGGATTAAAAATGATGCACAATGTCATATTGGCTCTATTCGCACTGATAATGGAAAAGAATACACTTCAAATGAATTTGTAAACTATCTTCGCCAGCATGGGATCAAACATCAAACAAATGTGCCTTATAATCCCCAATATAACGAATTATTTGAAAGAATGAATAGGACAATCTTAAATATGGTACGTTTTATGATGTTTTTCAAGAATGTAAATTTGATGTTTTCAGTTGATGCAGTTCTTTGTGTTGTATATGTAAAGAATAGATGTCCATCTAATGTTATTAGAAATAAGACTCCTTATGAAATGTGGTATGGCCACATCCCTTCAGTAAAGCATCTCAGGGTCTTTGGTTCCACCTGTTATACCTTGATACCAAAGGTAGAAAAAAACAAACTTGGTGAAAGGAGACGTAAGTGTATCTTATTGGGGTGTTAAAATACCTCCAAATTATATCATCTCTATGGTGAAGTTAATAATAAGTTTGTTGTATCTATATATGTAAGCTTTCTTGAATTTTCCAAAACTAATAGTGTTGTTGAGAAGTAGCTTGATCGCTTGGATAGATTCGGACATGAAAAATCATTCCAATAATTTGATAATTAGATTCCACATCTTAAAGGGGGTATTCCTATATTAGATCAATTTGTGGAAGCTTATTTTGAAGCACTCTCTCCCCCACATGAATTTCCAGCCACTGATGATACTTTGAGTGATGTGATTGACAGAATTAGGAGACTGAATCTTGATTCAGTCCCAACTCATCCAACTGAGCAGCCTAGACAATCTCAAAAAGGTCCCCCAAAATGGCTAACTAAGACACTTGAAATCCTTGTATGGCCTTAAGCAAGCACCGCAAGTCTGGTATGAAATGTATATTGAGCATCTTCTAAAACTCAACTTCAAACATTATGATCTTGATGATGCAACTTTGTTTGTCAGAAAGTTGGCAAAACAATTGTATATCTTGTGTTACATGTAGATGATCTTTTGATGGCATGGAACAATGAGAGCTACATTGCATCCATAAATAAGGAATTCAGCAAAGGTTTTGAAATGACTGACTTGGGCTATGTTCACTATTATCTTGGTATTGAAGTAAATCAACATCTGAAGTATACATTCCTCTCTCAAAATAAGTACATTGGAGATATGTTAAACGGGTTTGGCATGGCTGAGTGCAATCCTTTGACTACTCCAATGGAACAGAACTTAAAGCTCACATCCATTGAAGGAAAATAATTTGAGGATGCAACAAGGTATAGACATCTTGTAGGAAGTATCAACTACCTAACTACTACTAGAACAGATATTTCATTTGTTGTTGGAATCCTCTCTAGTTTTATGCAAAATCCTTGTGAGGGACATTGGTCTGCTACAAAAAGAGTTCTAAAGTACTTGAAGGGAACCCAAGACTTTGGACTCAAGTATACATAGGTGGGCAACTTTAGCTTGATTGGATACACTAATTCAGGCTTCGATGGAGATAAATAAATTGGGATATCTACTTCAGGCTATGCTATGAGTCTTGGATCAAGAGCTATCACCTAGAGATCCCACAAGTTCCAACATATTCCACAACAGAGGCAGAATATGTGGCAGCAGATGAGGCAACAAAAGAAAGTGTGTGGCTCAGGAAAATTCTGGAAGATTTGCTGGTAAAACAAGTACATTCAACTCCACTCATGATTGACAATGCCTCTGCAATAAAGTTGTTCAATAACCCGAAGTTCCATGATCAAACAAAACACATCAATATAAAATACCATCTGATTTGACATCATGTTAAGGACAAGAAAATCCATCTATGCCATTGTTCCACTAATGAGAAGATTGCAGACATCTTCACTAAAGTGGTTAGAAGAGAAAAGTTTGAAAGATTCAAAATGATGCTTGGACTCACCAACATCCCTTCAGATTAAGGGGGGAATGTTGACACCTAATCATTGGGATTGGGTGAACATTTGTAAATAATGTAAATAGTAAATAATGGAGGTAGGAAAATGAAGAGACACTGGGAGGTGAAGCCCGAGAGTCTCTCTCTCCTTGTATATAACCATGAGAAATCTTAATGAATAAACACAATTTTCATTAAGGAGTTACCTCCTAGCCTAACAAAATCCCACCCTAGCTTTGGAGTGAGGTTGGAGGGAAAAACTATGTCGATTATTCTTGTTTAGAAACACAAATAAACAGTGAGACGAAAAACCTCCTAGGATGAAATTTGTCACCAAAATCATAGGCATACGTAGATTGTTACATATTTGACTGTCGTACTAGCATCATTTACATTACAAATTTGTAGAATTGATTTACAATGAAATAATAATCTGTTGGCTGATTTTCTAGACTTAAAAAAAAAAAATTGGTAAAACTACTTCCTTTGAACTGTGACAACGTGTGAAACATTTGGATCCATATGGGGACACATTGCTTCAATGGAGCAATGTGATAATTTAGAATCTTGTATCCAAGAAAACAAAAGTCCATTAAATAGATATCCATTCAAGATCAAAATCATCATGTATGCATAGAATATCTATTGGAATATAAAAAACTTACTCTAAAAAACTAAAATGAAAAAACGTGTAACTTAAATGTGTGAAACAAAAATAACTAATGACATAAATGAAAAGGAGTAGGGTTAGATATACTATACAAAGATTCCCTATGGAATCATATGTCTTCAACATAGTGCATATTGAGCATCTACAGATTTTATGGAAAGTTTGTGGGTTGCTTCTCGGTTGTGCCATGCTCAATCCTGCATATCAAAAGGACTCTGTCTTATCTGAATATCGAGTTGACCCCAGCCATCAGATGCATCAAAATTCTTCTTATTTTTGTTCCCATTTATTTCATATGGGTCAAACCATGGAATCTTAGCATTTTATTTTCCTTTGTTTCTTTTATTTATGTGTTTCTTCTTGGTGGACCATGATGTTTGTGATGATGTGGTTAATGTAGACCTATTTGCCCGATGTTGAAAATGGTGGGATGGAATTCCCAATACTTTTTTTACGTGTTTCCGTTCATTCTACATTTGAATGGGATATGTGACTACCTCATGAGACTCACAACAAGATGGGCCCTGGATCAGCTAGTTGGAAAGACTGTGATCTGTTGAAAGTTCTGGATTAGGCTGCGACTTTTGTATTTTTTTCATTTTATCCAATCTCCTTTGCATGGAACTCATTTCCTTAGCATTTCTTAATATTAATTTTTCTTGATTGATTTTTGTCTTAAGGATCTGTCTTGAAGAGTGAAATGCTTAGCTTACAAGGCTTTCATCCCTTGTATGTGATTGTGCTCCATGGTCTTTATCTTCTCAAAGTAGTTAACCTCCATGGAACTAATTACCTGTAAGTGTACTTCTTCCATTGTTCCTATTTGTTATGTGTGATCATCCTTCATGGTCTCTAAAGTGTTCTGAAAACTAATCCTTTGATTATACTGAGTAACTTCCATAGCCTGTTGATGAGCCTCATCATTGAGTAATTATATGGGCCTTAATTCACCTCCTAACTTAGTCGAACCAATTTTTCTCACAACTTATTACATGCTTTGATTATATTTTGTTTAATGAGATGAGTTAAAGTGAGATATTATGCCTAGTGTACTAATATGCATTAAATGCAGGTTTGGAAGACAAAATCAAGGAATTTTGGGCAAAGACTAAGGTTTGAAACTCGAAAGGGACAAGGGAGAGAGATTGTAGGAGGTAAATCCTCCTCATTTACTCCTTCTCCACTCGAATATTCCTTCATTAATCCCACCAGCTCTGAGTGCAAACATCCAAGCCATGAAGATTAGAAGGCATTCAAGCAAGTGATAGACAAGGAGTAGTTCATCTCGAGTTTGGGATTCAAGCCTCCCTAAATTTAAGGAATTCGTTGGAGACTTCAGTTGTATAAGTAGAGAGGCCTAGAGCCTCATTAGGATTCAAATTTTTATTGTAAAAATCTAGCTATTTTCGAGCTCCAGACTTGTGGAAGACTTTTTTATGTAATTTTTTGTTTTGGCAATAAGAATGAGTTGTTCTTGATTCAATACTGAGTTAACTCAGAGGGCTGAAGCTCTTGGGTTAGGGACGAACCCTAGCATCAAAGGCTCCTCTTCTTGTATCTTTATGCTTAGCGTAATCTCATAGATTCATGGTTAAACTGTTGTTAGAAGTATTTCATTGCAAGCAGTGTAGATTTGATTAATTATTTATTAGTTTTCTTCCATTTGTGCCTTACTTCAGTAGCAGGCTAGAAAGGATAAAAGAGGTAGATAAAGGAGGCTCCTCAAAGCTGTCAGTAGATGTCTTGGCCTCACTTCTTCCTTCTGGGATCATGATTTGAGGAAAAGATCCTTATGCAGCCCAAAAAGACAGATTTCCATTTCCTTCGTGATATTTAGAATTTGTTGTACTTAAACTAGCATTTGATCAGTTTTTCGAAGTAGGATTTCATTGCCATCTCTTCTATATTCATTCTTGCAGTAGATCTCATCCATGACTCCATGTCATTTATCAATTTCTTCATGCATAAGGTAGATAGTTAGTTCATTAAATTTTGCTTTTCTAGTTCATGAGAATTCTTCTTGTTTACGTGACTTTTTTGAAATTACACATGTTTGATGCAGAGCCTGCACTTCAAAAGTAGATAAATATCTCATAGCAAGCAACCACCTTCCAACTTCATTCACCCATAGGCATTCCTCATTTTCATCAAAACCTTCACCAATTTCATCATTTTACAAAGAAAAATCCTCAAGCATTTTGAGCGAATCCAACCATCTCCTAAACTTGGTTTTGGGTTCTGAGTGATCCTAGGCCTCTTCTCACTCATTCCACCCATCAACCACCTTCCTTGAGATTTCCATCACCTCCAACACCCATCGTTTTTCTCATGGCTGCATCTTTTAGAAATATAGGAAATCCTATATGTTTCTAGTGCATCCTGTAGTGGCCTGTTTTGAGGCCGAATTGAGGTAAAACCTATAGGAAGCCCCTCAAGGGCACCCAAGGGTCCCTCAAACCTTCCAAACATCTATTGAACCTTCCAGCCATACATCAGCACCCCTAAACCACCTGCCACATCACCAAGAGAGATTAGTTTTCACACTTGACTTTTCATGAAAAGCATAAAAAGACAAAATAGATTTCTTATAGTCCTTTACATGCATAGCAGTTGTGTTTGATGTTCTTAGCTTTCATGCTTAGGATAGTAGCATTTTTTCATGTTAATTTAGCATCATTGCAAAGCATAGCTCTTGATAGTTAATTAGGAAATGATGTGCCCTTGCATTGAATTCCAGTCTCTTTCATTATTGTAGTAGATCAACTCTCTCCTAGAGTAGATTTCTATTTCTTTCATCAAGGAACCAAGCTTCTTCTGGATCCATAGAAGTCTAGCTTGCAAACCCTAGTGGCCTCTCGCCAGCTGAACAATGACAAAACGCAGAACCATCACTTTTACTTGTGTATACAGAACTGTCACCTCCAAGTTTGTACAAATCTTGGGTTGATAAAGGAAAGTTAGTAGCTACAGGAGTTGTAACATTCTTGTTGCAATAATAGTGCTCATCACTTTTTGGCGTTGTTTCTGGGGAGGTGTCTGAATAATATGTGATTATTTCTTTCTTTCTTCTACTTCTTGTTTCTACTATTCTACCATTTATTTCATTTCTGCAAAAGTAATTTAATTTGCTTTTCATTCTGCAAGTTGGATTTCAATTCAATAATTAGTTTTTCATTTAGTTAGTAGTTTTCATTCAATCTACAAATTCAGTTCTACAAAACACTTTCAAAATTTGAAAAACTCACAAAACCAAACCAAGAAAATTTCTTGTCAAGCCTCCTAGGAATAGGGATAACTTAGGGAAATTTTTGCCAAATAACCCCACTGCATCCAGCAGCCAACCTTCCCTCTTCTTCGGTGGTTGTGAACTAGGGGAACCCTTAGGTGAGAAACCAGACACATTTGAAGAACCTATTGGGGAAGAAGAAGAACCCAATCCTACCGATCCAATGGTTGAAAACAGAAATGACAAAGGGAATAGAGAGAGAGTTGAGGGTGCCTTCCCTATCATGGAAACCAATGGGGACACTAAGATGAAAAATATAAGCCCCTTTTCCCTTCCTCATTTCCATGGCCTGACCACAGAAGACCCTGACACTTTCCTATTTGAGTTTGTTGTTATATGTCAAACCTATGACTATACAGATGATGAGAAGAAGTTGAAACTATTTCCATCTACCCTCAAGGATGCATTTATGTGCTGGTTCACGGGTTTACCTGGGGATAACATCACAACTTGGCCTCAAATGCAGCAAGCCTTCAACAATAAGTATCGAGACTACTGTAGGTCTAAGGATACTAAAGAAGAAATTTTTAGGATGACCTTAGGTAATGATGAATCCCTAGAGGATTATGAAGAAAGGTTCTAGCTTAGTTACAAAAGGGCCAGGTGCACACTTGACCCTTAGTCACTAAATTTGGTCTTGCTTAGAGGAGTAAGGGAAGAAATTTTGGATACCCTACACTTGTTAACAGGAGGAGATATATACTAGTTACCCTATAAGGATATCAAGGCTATCTTCAAAAACCATTCTAGGGTAGCTAGGAAAAAGTGTAGGGGAATTCAACCTATGGTTAGCACATCCTCTTCCAATTCATCCATCAAGGGTGAAATTTGAAACATGCTGGAAGATTTTAAGAGTAAGATGTTCCAAACCCTTGCCTTACTGATGGACACGATGAACATTAGGAGAAAGCAGGAGGAAGCTAAGAGAGCCTTGGTCATTTTCTGTCCTAGATGCACCAGGAGGAACCCTAGGAACGAATGTCCATTGAATTCTATTGAAATTTGCTCATTTTGTGAAGAAAACCACTCCACAGACAAGTGCCCTTCTTTGTCTGGACTCAAAGTTGTATATCAAGAAGTTGAAGGGGTCACTGAGCAGCTCTGTTACATAAACCAAAGGAGACCTCATGGGCCTAGGCCATATCAGTAGGGGATGCAAGGGTCATCCCATGCATACTATAACCCCAACTAGACCACATCCATACCTTCCTGGGGGCCCCCTACTCATCCTTCTTGGTCTACACCTCCTTCTTGGTCATTTTCATCTTAGTATCATTCCTAGCCAACCAGCCAGTCATTTCAATCATATGCTCCACCACAACCTTAGTGGAATGCATCGCCCCTAGGGTTGAGGCCCTAGTACAACAATGTTCCAGCTTTATTGCCTTCACCACCTGCCCAACCACAGCTATTACACTCTGCTCCACCGAAACAACCCCAGATACCTGCCAAACCAAATCCAAACCTAAACAACAGATAGGCACAACAAGTATACAATGGAGAGACATCATATCCAACTTATGTTGTGGAGACCCAAGAAATTAACTTGAGATTTGGGAGAGTTCTCCCAGATAACCAACCTCCACCTCCACCTAGGCAGGTTGAAGAAGAAAGAGAGGAAAGCATTCTTAAATTAAATCCACCCTTTCCTGATAGATTAACTCAACCACCCTAGCCTACCCCAGAAGAGACTGAACTTTTGGGAGAATTGAAAAACCTATGTGTTAAGATTCCACTTCTCCAAGCCATCAAGGATGTACCTATTTACAACAAGTTGATTAAGGAGAAGTGTTTCAAGCATCCAAGGAGGAAAAAAAGAGATGCCCCTACCATTAATGTCATCAGACAACTGTCCGACTTAATGTTGGTGCAAGTAATCTGTCCAAAGTATTTGGACCCTGGAAGCCCTGTAGTAGATGTGCACATCAATGGAACCATTGTCCCACACACTTTGATCGATCTTGGGGCTACCATTAATGTGTTTAACAAGGACACCATGCTCAAGCTTAACCTCTAAGGTTCATTGAGAAAGACCACAACGGTCCTGCAACTTGCAGACCACTCCACAGTGACCCTGAGGGGATTGATGGTCTCCATTGACTCTTGGGAGTACCCTGTAGAATTCCTAGTTCTCCAACCTAAGGCTAAGCTTATTGGTCAGCCTCTCATCCTTGGGAGGCCCTGGTTGGACACTGTCGATGCTTACATCATTTGCAAAGCTGGGAATATGACCATCAAGAATGGGCATATGTCCAAGCATTTAGTCCTATACCCTCCTACTTAGCAATCTCTAGAACATGATTTACCTTTATGGCTGGAAAAGGAGGAAGAAGATGAAGTTTATACTACCCAATTGTATACCTTAGTGTTACACAAAAATATCGTCACCATGATTATTTGCAGTCAGTATGGGTCTACCATCACTTATACTAGCCTCCTAAGCAAGTCTCAGACCTTAGCTCTTCATGTCAAGCTTTGCAAAAGAGAGAAAGACATTGAAAATCAATATTACTCTGGTTCTACACTTTCTCCTACTTTTACCTGCGGACCCTCACCCTTTGTTCATATTACCTGCGTACCTGCATGCTCTGTCTGTAAAGGGGTGGGTGTGTACCCCTGTAAAAGTCAAAAAGGCGCAAGTTTATGCTAAAAACTCACTTTTGGGTTAATTCTAGATGTTTCTAGAAGGATTTTGACGTGGATTGTTCGCTTCAAGGTGGTTCATGCATCCCAAAAGAGAAGGAGCTAATCCCTTGATGGGGGAGCTATCCCTTTGAAGGAGGGTTTTATCCTTTGAAGGAGGACCTAGTAACTTCCCTCTATTGCACTATAAATTAAGGCATTGGGTCAGTTGCTAGAGAGGTTAGAAGGTGAACATTTTGAGGGTAAATACTGATGGAATTGGGACTTCCTAGTTAAACTTGAGAGGAGAGATCACATACCTTTTGGTTTCATTGGGAAGTGAGTGAAACTTATCAAAGTAGAGGAAACTTCTTGTCGGACCCTGGGAGGAGCTTGTACAGCATCAAGGCACAGGTTGTAAAGTTCTTCTTCATTTGAATTAATACAATCAGATTCATTTTTCTCAACAAATTGTCTTATGTGGTTTGTTTCATAATCTCCTTGATCATTATGATGAATATGCTTTATGATAATGGTTTTTTAGGTGCTATTTAATTTGGTTTGCTTGTTTGTGTTTGCAGAATTACACTTCAAGGAAGCTCATTTGGAGCGAGGGAGTGAGGCTTCCACAAACTTGCATTGGACCCAAGGTAGGCCTAAAACACTTGTTTGCCCTTGTTTTTGATTGCATATTTAGAAAGATAGTTTTTGATTGGCTTGCTTGTCACTAGATATCAGTAGATACTAGGAAGGTCGATCTTGTCCGCAACCTCGACTCATTCCGCGTGACAATGATGATAGTGAAACGACAGAGATTTTACTAATGGGAAAAAGTGAAAGTAAGTCTCTTGAAGCACCAGATCAAGGAAAGCTAGAATCAATGGAGAATGTAGATGTCCCTATGCTAAGAAAAGATAATTATCAACAATGGAAAGGAAAGATGAAGTATAATCTAATGAATATCGATGTTTGGCATCTAATGTGCAATGTTTACACCAAGTTTCCTCCATCAGACAAGGAAGTGAAAAAGAACAGTAAGGCTTTGAGTAACATATTTTATAGCATATATGATTTAATATTGAATAAGGTTATGCATTATACTACTGCAAAGAAAGTATGGGATAAGTTACAAGAAATACATGAAGAATTCCCAAAGGAAGATTTCTCGAGTAATCTTATATATAACAATGTGTCCAAAATGACAGATGGAGTTGACAGGTTAGAAGAAATTTTTGATCTTAGAACAAAACTTGATCTTTCTTTGAAAAAAAATTGTTGAACTTAAAGATAAGTTGCAGGCTTATAATAAAAGATATCATGTTGGTATTATATCTAACCAATATTGTGAAGGAATTGAAGTTGAGATCGTCTCTCTAAAAGAAGATCTTGAAAAATCAAATAAGTGAAATGAAGAACTACTTGAAGCTTTTGAAGAACAAGAAAATAAGTTGAAAGAAGATATTCTCAAACTAAAATAGAAAATGGAGGAATAAAGAAAGGTTGAAGAAATCATGAAGAAGTAGTATCTTGAAAAGGAAAAGCAATATCAAGTTGAGGTAAATATCCTAAAAGTTAAATTAGAAGAAAAGGATAAACATTTGAAATTTCAAGATAGTACTAAGATTTTGAAAAATATTCTTAGTAGTCAAAGGTCTTCTGCCATTAAATCTGGTCTTGGTTTCCATGAAACTATTGAAGGAGAATCAAGTTCACAAGCTAAGGCAAGGAATTCTAATGCAAAACCTGAAATTATCAACAAAGAGATAAGAAGTAAACCCCATTAACAATCAAGGAAAAAAAATCCTCAAAGGAAACCATTTATTCTTGACTATAAAAGTGTTAATCAATTTTATCCTCTGATCAATAATGTTGAATTTTCTATATGTCATAATTATGGACTTGTTGTAGCCGATTGCAGCATTAGAATGTTTCAAGCTAATAACCTGTCTCCCAGAAAGATCATCATCTTTCAGGTAATTTAAGGGATATGGTTTTGCTTGAAATATGTTTGGTCACACAGCATTTGATTGCAATAGAAGGAATATGAAACATATAAGATGTTATGCTTGTAACAAGTTTGGGCATGTATCAAAAGAATGCATGAACAAGTCTATGGATCACTGTAGACAACATGGTAAGCAACCAAATAAGAACATTAATATCAGAAATTTTGAAAAAGAAGGATCCACCAATAAGCAAGAAAGAGAAGAATAGATAAGGTGTGGTCTTTCGCTCTGCTCATATGAAGATGAATATGAATGGTACATAGATAGTGGATGTTCTCATCACATGACTATAGATAAAAGTAAAATGGAGTCTCTCAGGAAGAACCAGCATGGTAATGTTATTCTTGGAATTGATGTTTCAGCAAAAGTTCTAGGACAAGGTAAAGCCAGAATTAATAAAACTAGAGCAGTAGTTGATGTTTTATTAGTTCAAGGGCTAAAGAAGAATATTCTAAGTGTAGGAAAAATAGTACATAAGGGAAATATAAATGTGTTTACATCAACCAAGTGTAAGGTTATGAATGAAGTAACTGGAAAAGTCATAATAGGAGGATATAGAAATCGAGATAAATTATATGTGTTTGAATAACAGAATTCTCATAGATATGAGAAAGATCCATACTCAGAGTAAGAGAAGATGGTGCCCATTGCAGTCCATTATTATTGAACGAATAACTCGTAACAATGACTACATAGGTGGTGAGAGGTACTTGACCTCATGAAAAATAGGTCCTCATAATCAGTGATGTGTATCCTTAGGGGGAGTAATACATGTTTTGTCTTGATGATGACTCCCATGGTTATTTTTTACTTTCATACTGCTTATACTTCTGACAGTAGCTTTTGTGTATTAACAGTGCACAGGTACAGATAGAACAAACTCAAGGGGAGCTGAAGATGTGAAATTTCAGTATTTTATTTTTTGTACGTGG
Source organism: Pinus taeda (assembly GCA_000404065.3). Lineage (NCBI taxonomy): Eukaryota > Viridiplantae > Streptophyta > Pinopsida > Pinales > Pinaceae > Pinus > Pinus taeda. Next base: position 137,810 of record APFE031388393.1, on the reverse strand, counting down.
ATCTTATAAAGAAAAGCCACGTGTATACACAAGTTATGAACTGAACAATCAAGTATATCTTGGTTTGATGAAGAAATAGTGGGACAGACTCAACAGATGGGCCTCATATGCTTCGGTCAATTATTATTTGACCTTCATGATTCTAATTGTTGATGGTTACTGTCTGTTGATTATATTTAGAAGTGTTTTTTTCTTTTATAAGTTGTTGATGACTTAATGGATGACTGGTTGATGATGATGCTTTGATAATTCTTATTGATATATGAAATAATATGATCATATCTGATAATGAACAGTGGGCACAGGTTCAGGGGGAGCATTTGTTATGCTGCTGATAATGCATTATTGGCATTATGTTTGCTTCATACATAATGACTCTTTGGTGATGTTTCTTATGTTGATGAAATCCTTGAATGATGAAATTGTTATCTCATGCTATGATGAATAGTTGATTATGTCTACTTGAGTTGCATATTGATGAAAAAGCTCCTAATGAAGTGGTGTTTGTGTGATAATTCTTCATATGAATAATTTGGTCTAAGAAAATGGTGTTGCTGAAACATGGTTATATGTTACTGCTACATTTGTTGGATGATACTTGGAAACATGGCATATTGAATAATGATGCTACATTATCCTATCTTACTTTTTGATGATATGTTGGTTCACTCTTATGGTGTTGTGGCTGCATTGATGAGAGGATTATTATGATGTTCCAGGTCACAGATTGGTGATATTGAAGCTACATTGTTCTATCTTACATATTTGATGATGAGTTGTTGCTGAAAAATTCTTATGGTGCAGATCATATATGGTGTATGATAGTTACTGATAACTATCATGGTCTTATTGAGGTATTTGGTATTGGTTATACATGTCATATCTATCATTTGATTTGAAGGTCATGGAAATACCTATGATATACTCATTGTAAAATTTAGCTATGTATGGACTATGATTGTCAATTCCTTTTTGTACATGTGATGTAATTTGTAATCCCACTATTCTTGGGAAGTTGATCTAATAATAATGTCAAATATGTAAACCCATTGTGATTGGGCAATTTATGAGTCCTTGGTGATAGGACAAGTCAAATAAGTCATAGAGTCGTGTACTTCATTATATATCCATCAAAAACTTTAGCATGTTCTCAGGGAGAGCATGATCAATATTCATACTCATCAGCAGTTTAGATATGGAAATATCCATTCAGCATTGGTCAACCCTTTTCCCTTGATGTCAAAGGGGGAGATTTATTGGTGTTTGGAGAGTATCTTGGTTTGGTGCTTGGCTTGATGTGTTTTACAGGTATTTACAGGCTGTGGTGCCCAAACACCAAAGTGGTTGCCATCAAGTCCAAAGGGGGAGATTGTTGGAATTATGAATTATGTATTGTACTTGATGGAAACCTACCTGATGTGTTATCCTTATTGACAACCTACTTGATGATTTGTTCTTGATGGAAACCAACTTGATACAGATGTCAACAAGATGTGTCTATAGATGTGACAGAGTGTTTTGAAAAAGGCATAGCAGGTCAGTGACAAAGGAATGATAAAGTTGAAATTTCAAGAAGTATATGTGGGTTTTGTTAAGCAAATCCGCATACACACGCAAGTATGAAGAAACAAAGGCGCGTATAGTTTTCGCATCATGGTATTCTAAATACCAAGGGTCATTAACATGGTATTGCCCTATGGTATTGAGCCCAGTAATGGATGTTTTGATCCTGTCTAGGAAAACCATTAGTTGGAGTATGGTTTTAACCTGTGGTATTAGATAAGGGCTAAACTATATAAGGAGATGAAGATCAAAGTGGTAGAAGTGTGAAAGTAATGGAAATTTTATGAATAGTTAGATCTGAAGAAAATATGCATGTAATGGGTTATTGATGCTTTACTTAATCTAAACTAAGTATGCACTCGGAAGTTTGATGATGGATCATATCAAATCTAAGATGAAAATCATGATTATGAGATGATTTGATTTGCGTTGATAGAATTTTAACGCATGATTTTCTGTGTATGCAGAGATCTAGATATGTCTGAAGTTTTGTGTTGCAATGAAGATTTAATTATTAAAGTGTAGATATGTACGCAGGTTTTATAGCCTACAAGGCACGTACACACGCAAGTGTGTTTCTGGTAAGTCGCGTACATGCGGGTTTATTCCTTGAAAATCTCATACACACGCGGATATTCTTTGAAGAAAGCGTGTACAGAAAGTAGGATTTTGATTAAAAGGATGTATGATCAATTTAATCAGTTTTGATGTGTTTTTGTTGTCTTTCAATGAAGTCTTCTTGATGATCTGGGATTCAACAATTATGTTTTGATTTTGGATTGATTGATTGAATAATTGTTGAAGTTACTTGATGATTTTGATTGAAGATCAGAGAAATTTATGTCATCTTTTCATAATGATGTAGTAAATTTGTGTATGATTCAGTGTTTGTTTCAGAGTGACAGTGTTTTAGTTTTCAGGTTTCAGTGGTTTAAGATTTTTATGCAGGTATGCTTCATGAAAGGCACGTACGCACTCAATTTTTCTACTGTAAAGTAGCGTACATATTTTGACAAATGGTTGATCAGGTTTTGTAGTAACAGGATCTGGTTTTTGTGATGTGCAATATGATTTTTGATATTCTGGTTACAGTGATCTGACTATTCTAGTTGATTGGTTGAGTTTTAAGTTGATTTAATGATTGTGTTTCCGTCATTGGTTGATTCTGTTAGATGGTTCAATGGTTGAGCTATAGAGATAATTTTTAGTTTTTATGGTTGGGTTTGAGATTATGTGTTGGTAGTGAGTCCAGACTGGAAATTTGATGAAATATGGCCTACAAGTTGTGATGTGCATAAGTAGGTGGATCCAGTATGAAATTTTATCAAATGTGGTTCCCATAGGTGTTGAGGGGTGGATCCTTCAATGAGGGATTTTAGGCTTCCTTCCAGTGGTATTTGGTAAATCATATCAGGGTGTTGGAGCTCCCTTCTAGCAGAAGTTGGGGAATGAGCAAAGACTTTAGCCTTTGGCGGGTGGGTGCCTACATACTGGTATGAGTTTATGCTAGTACAAGATTCATAGGGTTGGAGCTCCCTTCCAGTAGGAGATGGAGAACAAGTGAAGGTTGTAGCCTTCTACAGGTGGGTGCCTGCGTACTGGTATGATTCTGCGTCATTACAATATTTTAAAAGTTTTTCTTTATATTAAAAAGAAGACATAGATGACAACAGTAGTTGGTTTTAATTTCCTGCATGGGTTTCCACCTTAATTCCTGGTCTTCATGTGTGTTTCTTATGTGTGATGGTTTATTTTGTTCTCACTGCACACAGTTACTATCTATTTAATGTCTAATGAAGTATTAATGCACTGGATCAAAATAAACAGAAGATGAATTAACTGAAAAGTAAGTTTAATGGATATATGTCAGTTGTCTTAAGAACAGTTGTGTACACACGCGGGTTCCATTTTGTAAAGTCGTGTACCTAAATCAGGAAATGAAATTGAAAAGTTTAATGACTTGAAAATACTAATTCACCCCACCCTCTCAGTATGTTTCCCAACATTTTTACCATATGCTTGAGTGAGGGGGTTCTTTTCTTCACTGAAATTGTTTATGGTAAGTGATGAAGAAATCATATCATCACACCGACTTTCCTTAGGAGCATCTTGTCCTATTTTATTTACTTGTTGATTTGTTCTTTCCTATAAAATTATGTTAGCAAAGGCACATGTACTTTCTTCATGGAAGCTTTCACAAGGTCTGCAGAAAGGGATTGGCTCATCAACCATATTAGTAGATTCAGGTGGTGTGGGAGGCCTCTTATCATTAGAAGGATTATTTCTTGGTGAAGTATTGTTGCTACCTCTGTTATTATTATTATTCTTGGGCGAAATACTTTGAATTCGGATTCTCTCCATTTGAATTAATTGATTTTTCAAATCACTTATTTTCTTGGCATGTTCTATCTTCATTTCCCTGGTTACTCAAGTTAATTCTTCAACTAAATCTGGTTCTTCTTATTTTATTTCCTTTCCTTTAGAATTAACATGACCCCTATCAAAACCTGGGACTTCTGACTTACCTGAAGATTTTATATCATTTCCAATTTTTCATGTGTACTCTGGGTAGCGACTAAGTAACGGGCTTAGCACCTATAATTTCATATTGAGTATCATCATTAAAAGCTTCGAAATATTGTTCCAAAATTGTCTTGTCAAGAGGCTTATAATCTTGAGTCATATCTTTTAGAATACCATTAAATCTTTGGTTGAATTCTTCCACCATTCCATTTTCTCTTTTCTTTATAATATTCAATTCTTTAACCATGTAATTTCCTTCCTTCTTATAGCCATATTTATATTGAAACACAACAGTGAGGGTTCTCAAGGAGTCAAAGGAATTATCCGCTTTGTCATGAAACCAATCAAGCTCATTATCTTCCAATGACAAAAAAAATAATTTCATACTAACATCTTCATGGTTGTAGGAAGTGGAATAAGCATATCTATGGATGAAGGAGTTGAACTTCCTTATGTGAGCCTCACCATTGATGGCATTATTTCCTTCAAATATTGGCAGCTTGCTCATAGTAGACTCATTTGGAAAATCATGAGGATATCCTTGGATGTTGATGAAGTTTCAAGGCTTGTAAAAATCACCCATGATGTCTTGATTGGTAGGATAAATGAAAAGCAAGTGGAGATCAAGGAGAGCTTCATGTTCAAGAAAATTTAATTTCTCTCTAGAATGTAATTTGTTTAATTGATCTCTTAGAACCTTTTCAAGGTCAGGAGTGGGGTTAACAAAGCTACCAGGATTCCTTTTAGAGTAATCGCTTGTGAATGTTTGAAGAAGTGGAGTCATCACCCTAAAATAAAACTAACCTAAATGTCTAGGTGCTGGAGGTGCGTATGAACAAGATGAAATCATTAGTGAGAGAAAAAAGGATAAGGTGATGAAAATATGAAAAATGAAATATTGGGAAAATTTCGTTGAAGCATCGAGAACAAGATATCCCCAGAAACAGTGCCAAAAAATGTTGTTGCTCAGATTGTACAGGCACCGCAAAAATGGATCAAGGTGGGGGTTGTCACTTTGATCCCCACCCACTCTGTTCTAGTTGTCTCCCAACAATAGGCTATGGGGGGTAGACCCTATAAAAATTAGAGAATGAAAGACAAGTTGGGAACCAACTTATCCGGGAGACACAGCTGAGTGGCCTACCTACTCGATTTAATTTAGCAAGACTTAAGGATTCGATTAGATTTATAAGTGAGACCAGTGCCTTATGGAGTGAAAATTATTGTTTATTACAAATCGAGACCAAGTAACTAGATAGAAAATTGTTGCTCACATGATCAACTAACCTATATGAGATGAAATTCCTAGAAACTAGGTGTAATTCAAGGATCTTGATTAATTTTAAATTATATGTCTAATCTAAATGGAACCTATCTCTTAGCTATTTTGAGACCAATATTTAGAGTAGGTTGTGGGATGGAAGCCAACGGGAAGCAAGAAAAGGCTTGATTAACGATACCTCCCCAAGTCTTCCAACCACCCAGTGCCTATAGTGTTGCAGAGACCATGGCTCTGACGACTGCAAGGTCACTGTGTTAACCACTAAAAAGGGTTGAATCCATAAATATAGATGAGAAGGGGTTATCCTAGGAATATCTCAACCAAGATTATGCTTGGAGGTAAGTTATTAGTGCGAGTTAAGCCTATAATGCTTATGCAATGATTATGAGTGAGATTCTTAAGAAAGATTGCTTAAGGTTTGAGTAGTTAAGTTATGATATTTCTTTATGACAAGACTACTTGCAAATAAAAATGCAATCTTACAACCAAGAAAGTTTCTATTAACTTAGTTTCAAGGTCAAATCCACAAGATACCAATTACTCAAAATATTTAATCAACCATCTTATGCCACAATTATGTTTTTAGACAATGCCAAGATGCACGAAAAAACTTAAGATGCTAATTTCTCAATATAAACAATAAAACTACAAAATCTTCTTAAGATATGAAAGAGAACAAGATTTTGAACTTAACATAGAGAACTTATTAACAAATGCTACAATCATAGTGTCAATTAGATCTTAATGCCAAAGTGACTTAGCTAATCAGCAAGATTTAAATATTTAGAGCTTAGATGTTTGAGTGGTTCAAGTGCCAAGTTAACAAATTCTCAAATTTAACACAAGGAAATCAATTATTATAACTTAAAAATACAAACCACTATGAGCCAACTTAATTATGAAAGATCCACTTATGAAAAAGTATAGGACAACAGTGGACCAATCACTTCAAACCAAGAAATTTCCAAGCAATATGTAACATGAAATGACCAATGAGTTTCTTAATTACTTCCCAATGTAAATTTATGAATCTTAGCCCACTTATGATGCAATATTCAATGTATATCAGATTTGAAAACTCTTATTACAATAGTGACGAAATTATGCAAACAATGAGCTATTAGTGCATTGACTTCTACCAAAAAGTGCCAAAAATTATCAAATGCTAGAACAAGTTTTCCAAAATGAAAAATTAGATTCTTAAACTCTTTAAGATGCGATATCCAGAAAATATCATATATGATTATTCAATTATGCAAACATATTCCAGTAAGCTAACAAGTAGATCTAGGCTAGATATTTGATACCCAAATGGAAAAAACACTAGCAAAATTTAACCATGAAATTATTAAGGTGTTAAGACTACTTAGATGTGATTTTAGGGCACTTATATCACTCTTATGAATAATTTATGACAGTTGAAGTAAAATAGAGATAAAGTGAGGGTTTAGAGAGCAAACCCTAGGCCCAAGTCCTTGTAGCACACTTGTCAAATTTACCAAACATTCTCTAATGTACTTGGCACCTAAAACCACCAACTAGGCCCAATAGGGCTAGCGTTGGGCTAGAGAGGACCTAGGAAGCCATGAAAAACGAAGAGGAAGGAAAACGCCAAAAAAGTCTGACACTAAAGGGAGAGAGCCCTCTAAGGGCTAGTTTCTTAGGTTAGGATCCCTAAATGGCTGTTGTGGGCCCCACAAGGGCCACAATCTAGGGTAAGGAGGCCAAGAAAGGGATCTGCAAGCCCTTAGAAGAATGCAGCTAGAGAAAAGGAAGGGAAAGAAGAGAAGGGAGGGCCAAAAGGGATGATGGAGGGTTGAGTAGGGGGAAGAAGGGAGAGCGAAGGAGGAAGGAGGCTCGAGGAGGGAAGGGATGAGGAGGGGAAGACGTGGCCTCTAAGCCTCATGGCCAAGCCAAAAAAGGCCCTAGAACCAAGACGCGGGGGGAGAGGAGGGAGGCTAAGTGACTAAGAGACTACGACCAACCTTAGAGAGGCTTGAAAACCTAATGTAGATGGCAGGAAGGGTGGCACAAGGGGTTAGGATGGAGATGTTGGCCTAGAAAAGGCTAGGTCCGGGCTTATGAGCCCTAAAACTTGAAACCTTAACTCTAAATAAAATGGCTTCAGATCTTCAATTTTCTGCAAATTCTTCAATAGATGGCCCTACAAAAAAATTGGAGAGTAGATCTTACCCTCAAGGTCCTAGATATAACTCTATTCCAGTTCTTCTTGTTTAATCACACCTGCAAAAATAAATTCACAAATGCCAAAAACCCCAATATATACAAAATTTCTCAAAACCCCAAAACCCTTGTTAGAAAAAAAAAAATTACAAAAATATATTATACAAAATTTATTTACAAATGCACAAATATGCAATGCTTTTGAAAAGAATTTTGAGAAATATTTTTTTCTTATTTTTTTTTATAAATGGATAATTGTATTTCTAAGAATAGATGAAAGCTACAAACTTAGCAAAGTTAAATAAACCATATAAATATTTGGAGTCCAAACAAGGTCAATCTACATCCATAGTTTGTGAACTTGGAGCCCAAAGACTAGCGAACCTGCAAACACTATATATTTTTCTTCAAGAAAAATTGTTAGAAATATGGTGAATCAGATCACCTAAGATAAACCCAAAATATATCAATAAAATGGTCTTATCCCCATCTAATGAATAAACAACCTTTAAAAAATTTAAGCAAAATATAAGAATGCTCATACCCAGAATGTACCACAAATCAGTTGACAATAAACACTATGAAATGCAGCCCAAAGTATTTACTATGATTCAAAAAACGTTCCCAGTGGGATAGTAGTGTTACATCAGTTTTTATGCATAAATTTCTTAGCCAAACATGTGATGGCTTTGACACACAAATGAATCTCTATATATAGATAAATCCTTCAACTGGAAAAATAATGGCTAGTTGGCTTTATTCTCGTCAAAATAATCTCAGTAGTCAATAAATCATTGTTCAACTTTTAATATCTATCGTTGAAATAATTATTTTTGAGGAATTTTCGAATTTCTCATTCGACCCATTTTTTATTATCTCAAAATTGATTATATTTTGAGCTAATTTCGTCAATAAATTGACATCAACTTAATCACCAAGGTCCAAGGGTCCATATTTTCTTGAAATTTCTAATATTTCCTTTTTGGGGGACCTCCAAAAATTAACTTCTTTGATACCCACGATTTTTTCCACTTGGAGAATTTAATTTCTCTAAAACTTTAATTTGAATCTAATTAATTATATTTTTCGCTTAAGATTTTAATTTATTTTTGCTAGAAAATTTTATTAATTGGCACTTGAGGGGATTAATATTTTTTCCTCCCTCTAATATTTTAGCCATGGTGTCAAAGTATGAGGGATCATCCACTAAAATATTTTTTACAAAATCTTTTTACAACTCAACCCTTAAAGAAGGAACACCCGTTTGGTATGGACCGTCAAATTACACACCCAATTCTACGATACAATATGATCTAGTAGACCAAGTGATTTGTAATAAAATAATTTAGCCACTTAGCTTAAATTATTCTCAAATTACTTTTACATAAGACTCGATTAGAATACTAGGACCCACCTAAGACTTTTACAAATAATTCCACCCTAGCTTTGGGATGAGACTGGAGGGAAAAAAATGTGTTGACCATCTGTGTTTAGAAACACAAATGAGTTGGTGAGATGAAAAACCTCATGGGATGAAATTTATGCCAAAATAATAGCCTTACCTAGGTTTTTACATTCATATATGGTCTTACTAACATCATTCACATTATAACTTTTTAAAATGGTTTTACAAAGACTCAATAAGTTGCCAAAAGATGATCCGATCATTTAAAAAATCTTTGGCATGTCTTCTTCCTTGGAACTTTGACAAAGAGTGTACAACAAGGCCCACACAATCCTTGAGAAAACTCGTGTTTCATGATGAAATTACAAGTGTATATGGGTGGGAACCAATGTGGGGACAAATTTCCAAAAAATATCTACCAAATGTTCTTGCAAACCCCCCAAATGTGCATTAACTCCACAAATTCGAATTTCCAAGTAAGCAACGTCCTCATTAATGTCATAAATTCAATTTCCTTGAGTGGGCCATGTATTTATAATGCAAGGTGTCAAATCATCCTCCACTTATCCCTTTGACTTGAGATAATTTCTAAGTCATTTCCATGTCATTTTGTCACATGGATCTATTCATTTTTCTCTATTTAATTTATTTCTCGTTTTATTGCAACATTTCCTACTAAACTTAGGAAAAGTGGGTTTTGAGTGTCTAGTACTTATTTTTTACCCCTCAAAGTGTGTCATAGTATAAATTTGATGTTTAGGGGTGTAATTTTGAGCAAACATACCCCATACAACTTGTCTATACATCACTTATTACATTTTTTCCAAATTTTATTCAAATTTCTGCCCTGCGAGAAATTTTAAAAAAATTAAAAAAAGACCCCTAGACGTAATCAAATTCCACAAAATTTTAGAAGTGATCTATTATGGTAATACACAATTACTCTACACACTATGAATCGCCCAAAACCTCACCATCAAGTCGTACTTTGGCTTTGGGGTTATGCTTAGAGGAAAAAACTCAATTATTTATTAAATCCCTGTAAGGATATAATAATTAACAAAGTGAAAACAACCTCCCAGAGTAAGCTCACTTGATGACAAGGTCCTAAGCTACCTAGGCTTGTTACATGACACAAATCATCATACTAGCATCACTTTACATCATCCTAGCAGGGCTTGTGTAATTTGAGTACAACAGAAGAAGATGAGAAGAAGAAATAGAATTGAAAAACTATGATGATGTGGTGAAATCTGATGGTACATGAAGTCTCTAATACATCCTTGGGCATGGAGTCTTCAAAAAATATTTGGTTAGACTTCAGTGGTCAACAAATCATGATGATGGAATATGACAAGTAAACTCCTCTAAACCCCATAAAACATCTCCAAAATCCCTTGGGCACGCTAATGAAGTAAACCTACACCTATGATATTTCTACCTCCAACCCTAAAAATAGATCTTAATCATACCATAAGGAACACTAGAAAAAGGAACATCACAAATCCTCCTGCCCCAAGATTGCTTGCCCTCAATCAATCCAAACCTATGGATTAGTCAAGTGGTCCAATGCAACTAAGACCCAATGCCTGGATCCCAAACAAACCACTGGGTGATCTTATGCTTATGTGTCAACCCACCATGAATGGAATCCTCAATTTCTGGATCCCAGACCAATCTTTTACTGTCATCAACAAATCCTCCTAGATCCGAATGCCACCCAAAACAAGCATCAAAGCTCCATGGCTCCTACTTTACTATAGCTCTGGATATGAATGTTTCTCTATTAACCATGTACCAACTCATCACCTCTCTCCATTCCAACCCTTGGAATAGGCCAAGGTCAATCCCACTATGTAGTCGCAGGCCTAAAGTTCTATAAATTTGTTGGCCTACCTCCCACTACCAATTGGAGAATGTAGTACTCCTCATGTCTAAGGGTCCCTTCTGCACTATGCTCCTGGCTGAGAATATCACACCACCAATAGGATACCAACTCATGTTCTCTCACCCATCCATCTTATGGGAAGGATCGGATGCATAGGCACCTCTATATGTGATAAGTCCCCTATGTTGCTCCGTGCCCCACTCATGCAACCATGTTTGGTCAATCAACAATATCCATCGAGAAAAACATTCCTCTCTCCCTTTAATGGGTACAAGTAGCAAAATTGTGATGCAAGCCCTGTCTATGTACTCCTAGAGAGGGTTTCTCCCTGAAAGTACTGCAACTCTACCATATACCTATGCATATACTTACACCTCATCAATGAGTCAGCCCAAATAAGAATGCACCATCATCTCAAAAATATCCTCCCTCATCTCACTGGAAGCTCCACACTCCTCTAATGTACCAACCTCGTGCAAAAATATCTTGTCAGACTCTCGCACCTCCTCAAGGCAAGTGCCTACAAATACTGCCACCCTACTATTTTTCAATACATCTTCCTACTCTTGATCAATTTTTAGCCCCAATGATGGATTCTCGTCCTCCTCCATCATGGTCTCAACATTAACCTCCAACTAGCTCTCCCCAAAAGGCTCGTCGTTCATATTGTGCTCCACTGTGTGTTTCACATGTTGACTCATCAAACAAGGATATATATTTGGGTTGTTGTTAACATATCTACATGACTACTCAATCTCCTCTATGTGCTCACCATGTTGGATCACCATTGATATCTCATCTCCCTAGTCTCCTCCCCGCATGGGAATAATTTTTTGCTCATCAAACCTATCCCCCAAATGGTCATGCATATCACAGCTATTTCCATCATCCCCAAATGCGTATTGATGCTCCTCATCTAGAAGGTCAGAATGAGTCTCCCCCTAATCTACCTTTGTCATCCCCTCTACGTCACTCAAGCATTAGTGGTCAAGTCCCCAAAGTTCCTTGTAGATGAAGCAAAAACCCTTTCTTCTTAACTCGTTCCTTCTACATGTCCCATCAACTCTCAATTTTCCCTCTCTAATCAACTACCTCCTGACTAGATTTATGTTCTACTCAACCAACCTTTCGACTAGATCATATGCAGTAAGTGAGACCAATTTTTTTCTCCTCCAAATGGACAACAATCGAGACTACAACTCCCAAAACGCGGTATCCCATACACGATGACAGGATAGACATCATGTGTGTTTTGACTATGTCAGGATGATGTCTCCTAATGCTTAAAAATCATTGGAAAATTTGTAGGATCAAGCCATCACACTTTATATCAAACATGATTTCATAATTCCTAGTTATGGCCATAATTTCGAAAATGTGAAGTTTCTTTCCAAATGTAGGACCCATGGAGTTATCCAAATCTCATAAGGTTTCTACCATCAACTTGAATACTTTTCTCATGACATCATCATTGTAAGGAGATATAGTGGTGGTCAATATCATTTTGCTACTAAGACAAGAGGCAACTGGAAGTTTTACCGCTTCGCAAGGGTACTCCAAAAATTTGGGTTGTATTAAAGCTAGCATTGGGGATTTCAAAGCCCACATCAACTTCTTCCCTTCTAATTGGTTCACTTTATAAAGAAGTGCATCTAATTCATCTAATTTGAAAAGGGATTTCATATTGAACCTCATGTGTTTCAATTATGTCCCAAGGGCAAAGCTTTTGTGTCCTATTTCCTCCCCCTTCTCCACATCGCTTGACTTTTCTTTCTGAAGAATGGCATAGATCCCTCTTGAATAACGTACGTTGTTCAGATTTATTTTTGGTCTATATGGAATTCCATGGAGGTACTATTGTATTGGTTCATGAGGCATTCTAAAAATTATATTATTCAGTGGCATATACAAGGTTATGGTGAAAATACAATAGTGTTGTCATAAATGGGAGTTATGGATCCAATGACAATTTTTCTCTCATAGCAATAATATATACATACATCACTCATTTAGCCAAATCTAGCCTTCAAAGGACAGCTATAACACTTCACTAATACTTCCAATATCAAGGCCTAGCAATACAATGTATAACAACAATATAATCAACTCCTACAACAATAATAATGCATATTACAAACAGGCTCCACGCAATGGATCTTGACAAAAAAACTATGAACCCACACACAATTCCAATTATAGAGATTTGTAGTTGTGATTTCAATTTTGTTTAAGAGGAACCTGATTTATGTCTAATGTGTGGTCTCCTACCATCATATAATAGCTCCATTCACTAAGGACTCGTTCCTCCTTTTGCCTTGATATCTCCATCTCCATGCTCGGGTGGGTGGAATTGGGCCCAAAAATCGTGCTCACCTTGGCTATTCAAATGATCTACTCCTAGGAAAGAAGCCCCCCTCATCTTCACTAGAATGAGTGATGAATATGACTACAATACATTTATCAGACCCAGAGTCTCTTCAACAACTTCTCTCAACTACTCATGACATGCTCTAATACTCATTGTTGATTTCAGGGCTTCCATACACCAATATGTAAAACCTCAACATACATATTCCTCTCATCACAACTTAGCAGCAAGATAACTCATAGCAAGAAAATAAGAGATTCATTTGACCAATTTGGAACATGGGTTCTTTGGCCTTCAAAGACAAGTAACTCCTTAAATAAGCCCAAACTCCTGAAGGAAAACTGATCTCCAAGAATATGTAATTGGCCTTCAATGAGATAGGCTCAAGCTCTTAGACCAAATCAGTGATGGCATTTACACTGTGACCGATTGAATCAATATCATGTGCATTTCGATGGTTTATAACGATCGGTCCCTACAATAATACACTCATATATCTCACATTCACCCGACATAAGACTAATGTTCCTTCAAGTATACATGTTCATCCACAATGGAAATTATGTCTTCCTTGAGCCTGCCTCGATGGGGTTTGATGATTGACCCACCGAGGAAGCCACCGTTTCCAGCGACCAACCAGGGCTCGTCTGCTATCTCCGCAACCAACCAGGCATTGGCATGGGGATCCTCCTAATCTTTACAGACAGGCTGCTCTTTCGGGTAAGTTTTTTTGTCGCTTTCTGCGTAGCCTACATGCTGTGATGTGTCTCTTCATTGGGGTGCCTGTGTTGCATGCATTCCTCCCCACCGACACATCTCTATCCCCCTCCATATTGACCCCTTCCTTCTTATACCGGGACTCCATATTGGTTTCAGTTTCTTCCTCTGGGTCTCTTTCATCTTCCTATTTTTGTCCTAAGACGCTCATCCTTCTGGGGGGTTTTACGGTATCCTTTTATCCTCTCTGGTATTTCCTTCGCGTTCCTGGTTCGGTGTCCCTGCTGGCGGTGGACGATATCATTCTTCCTCGGTGCACTGGTTTTTTTTCGGGATACAGGTCAGGATCCTGTTAACTATCGTTTCTTTCTCAGATTGTAATTTTTTGTATTCTACATCTTATATGGCATAATATTTTTGCTCTCTATGGTCTTTTGAGCTGATAGCACGACTAGTTTTTATGGCTTTTTCACAGAGAATTTCATGCTCAGTATGGTCTGCTTTTAACATCTGAGCAAATGGTATATAATGATTCTTACTGGCCACTATCTTCTGGTTATAAGATCTCTTCGTGGTTCGACTATATTTTAGTGTTTTTTAGAATCCTAAACGTCTTGGTTATTATCTTTATGGGTTTACTTCTTGCATATATTGCCGGATGGTGCATATCATGAACGCGGATTCTCAACAGGAATTAACTTCCTTGGAATGCTTAGGGGATATTATTTCAGATCATTTCTCCTCCTTGTTATGTTCTCACCTGGTCTGGGGGTGCTAGCAAAATATGTGGCTTTCTTTTCTAAACAAGATAAAATCGCTTATCTATGTTTATAGCCCCTGTTCTGACATTCGCATTAGGATAGGAAATTGGTGGTGCATTTTTCATATCTATTGTTGCTGTATAGACTGTCAATCCCAAACTTCGGAATAGTTTCTCTCCAGGCTCTGGAACTTTTTCTCGCCCCCCTGGTTTTTCCATTGGATCATCCCTTCCTTTCCAGTAACTCCTCCCAGATCTCTCCCATTTTGAATTTTCTCCGGTGATCACTCTCATTTACACCTCTGGCTTTTTCTGCTCTATCGGGCTCAGAATCACGTCACCTTCCATGTGCCTTTCTTCTTCCTTCACTAAAGTCAATATGACGGCGGCCTATTGTTTCTCTAACTGACTTTTCACATAAGATGATCTGCCAAATTGGGTTTCGGTTCCAGTACCTCCCTGTCCTTGGGGTCATCTTGTCCCGAGGTTTATAGTTTTTTTCTGATCGGGTTCTTTATTCCTATTATCCAATCGTATCTTTGTCTCTGATGGATTATGGAGAAAGGCTCCCATTCGGATTCCTTTTTCTTTTTCTATTGTCAGTCGGCATCTTCCATCCAGGAATTTTGTGTCTGACAGGATTTTCTGTGGGATTCGGCCCATGTCCGATCCATGATCTAGTCTCTTCCAGCTCTTACGGAGGCCTTCCTCATTAATTATGATAGAGGGTTCTGATTCTCCAAACACACAGGCTCTTATAAATGCTACCATCAAGGCCAAAAAGGCACATGGAACATCTTACAGTTGGCATGCCATGGTGGACAACATGCTTCTAAACCCAGGCCGCCACGACAAAGCAAATTTGTCCTATCAGGACTTGGACCCAGCCCCCCCACAGCATGCGAGGGGACTTTCAGATATTGGAGTTTCTTATGATAAAAAAAAACTCAATAATAAGGCCACGCACCCTGTTAAAACCGGCCCTCCACCAAAGGCTATTACCGTAAACAGTGTTGTCCTTTCGGAACGTATTAATAGTTTGCAAAAGCTAGCCTTGATCGGGAAGTGGCACTTCTCGCAAATGGAGGAGGATGAGATGAGAAAATGGATGGCGGACAAATGGCTTCCTCTCATTGGTTACATCCCGATCATCTCGCGCCTAATGAAGGAATGGTTTTCTTTTCATTTTCTAAAAGATTCGGATTTAGACATTATTCTAAATAGGCCCTGGGTTTTTGGCAAAAGCTTCCTTTCTTTATCCAGATGGTACTTGGGTTTTGATCCTCTTAAGAACACTCCGTCAAACTGTATGATTTGGGTAAAACTTCCAAACTTACCTTTCGAATTATGGTCGACAGAAACTCTCTCAAAGATTGAGAACTCTATCGGGAAGTTTATTTATGTAGATCCATGGTGCAGGGGAGAGAGGGACAAGAGGATCGCATGGATTTTAATCGAGAAACCTTATAAAGGCGGTTATCCTGATCATATCGAGATATCCTGGGATGGTGTTAAAATCAGTCAAAGGCTCGATTTTTGGGGCATCCCTTTCCGATGCTCTCTGTGCCACAGAACATGGCATCTCATCAAAAACTGTTGCTCTCGTGTCAACTGCAGGTCAAAGAAGCATCCTTTTTCCAGGGGTGGGAAATCTGTCTCGGATCCATCTTCTGATGATGTGAGTTTTATAGACAGTAAAGTAAAAATTCATGAAACGGCTCCTCCTCGATCTATGGAACCCTCCTGTGATAAATCCACTCCTCCAAATGATCTGGTTTTCGGTTTTCCTATTCCAAAGCCGAATGAGGAAAATGCTATCCCTTCTCCCCCTGCTATGAGTCAAGGGGTCTTCGCGGTTGGCTCCCATACTATCCAGATATCCTCTTCTTCTCCCTCTCCCGTTCAACATTCGGCCCATCGTCCTGAAGATCTTTCGAAAGGTAAGGAGCCTATGCTCTCACCTACTCCTTTCAACTCTCCATCGGACTCTCCTATAAATAAACCTAACAGCGATATCGATCTTTTTTTACAAAGAAATCCTCTGGAACTTGAGCCTCTAACTATTCATAAACCATATTTTCCTTCTTATCCGTCCATCAGCCCAAATTCTGTAAAGAATATCACTGTCAGAAAGAAACAAAAGGGGGGTAGTTGTCATTTCAGAGGCAGATCAATTGTCTTTGACTTTGGCATCACAAATTTATCTCTTGTCGAAGTACCAATATTGGACTCTGCTGACTCATGGCCTCTTAGAGCATGCATGGCTGGTGAATCCTCAAAATGACCTTTTTGATATCAATGAATATCAAGGGACTGGGCGCTCCCCCAAAATTCTTAGCGCTCAAAATTTTTTTCTCATCGGCTCGGCCCAAAATTATCTTTATTCAGGGAACCATGCACTCCAGCAGGGCAGCAATTGCGTTTTTTAGAAGGATATTTCCAACGTGGTTTATGGTTTCCACCGAGGCGAATGGTCTATCTGGAGGATTAGCTGTTTTGTGGGATCCTGTCTGAATTAAAGCAAAAGCCTTTAAATGTTGTGCTGGGATATTAGTCTCGGCCTCAATCAGAGGTCATGTTTATATGCTAAACTTTCTAAATGTATATGCCCCATGTAGAAACAGGCTTCCCTTTTGGGAAAGGTTGTTTGCTTCAGAGATTCTTGATATAGAATCTTTGCTGATAGCGGGGGATTTAAATGTGACGCTCAGCCCTGATGAGTGTTGGGGTAACTGCAGGAGAAAAGACAAATTGGCAGACAGGCTCAGAATGGAATTTCTAAGCAGGAACCTTGTGGATGTCATGCCGGACCGAATGATCCCAACGTGGGATAATGGGAGGTTTGGACAAGCCTACATTGCAAAAAGGATCGACCACTTTATTATCAATGCCAGCATCATTGCAAAATGGGGCATGCCGTTTTCTCATATTGCAAATGAGTTTACTTCTGATCATAGGCCAATTCTTCTCTAATGGAGGGACCTGGTTTATAGGAAGGAGTATTCCTTTAAATTTAATAGGATCTACTTGAACGAAACTTCTTTCAATGAAGCTATATCTAGGAAATGGGCGGATCTGCAAGCATCTGCCATGACCTTTCTTACTACTTTCTGCGAAAAGAGTCAATGTCTGAGAGCGACTGCAAAGGACTGGCAGATCCGAAAATCAAAGCAGGATAAAAGGGAGCTAATTAACATCCAAAAGGAGTTGGATAACTTCATCTCTTCTACCTCCCATGATTGCATGCCTTTCGAGAAAAAGAACCATATCAAGGATTTGGAAAAAAGGAAGCAAATTCTGCTGCTCAAGGAAGAGGCCTCTTGGAGGCTAAAAAGTAGAGCGATCTGGCTAAAGGAGGGGGATAGAAACACGAAATTTTTTCATAACTTTGCAAATGCTAGAAGAAGGAAGAATTCTATTTGGAAGATCGAAGATGGTAGGGGAGGTTTCCTTTACTCTCAGAATGATATTGTTGATGAAGCAACAAGGTTCTTTCAAAATCAATATAAAAGGAACCAGAGCAACATTAATGATATGTTATGGGCGGCGGACTTGATGCCTGAAAAGTTTGATGAGGATGCTTATGAAAATTTTATAAAACCGGTCACGGAGGATGAGCTCCTTGCTGCTATAAAGTCTTTTAAAAAGGACAAGAGTCCTGGGCCTGATGGCTGGCCTATCGAGTTCTTCCTGCATTTCTACGACATGTTTAAAATGGATATGCTGAGAATGGTGGAAGCTTCCCGTATGTTGGGAAATATTCACATTGCTTCATCTTCCACATTTATTGCTCTTATCCCCAAAAAACATAGATCTAATTCCTTTCAGGACTATAGACCTATTTCTCTATGCAACACTCTATTTAAGATCATATCAAAAATTATAGCTGAGAGGATAAAGCATGTTCTCAACATCTTCATCACTAGGGACCAGCACGCGTTTTTAAAAGACCGGAATATCTGGGATGCAGTCGCTATGACACGGGAATGCCTTTTTTCTATGCTGACAAACAACATCGAGGCAGCTATTCTTAAGATCGACCTGAGAAAGGCTTACAATTGTGTTGACTGGGGTTTTCTCAGAATTCTGATGGCAAAAATTGGTTTTAGATCAAAAGTTATTGAATGGATAATGGCGTGCATAGAAAACGTTAATTATTCTGTCATTATAAATGGAATTATGTCTTCATTTTTTAAAGCTGAGAGGGGACTCCGTCAAGGCTGTCCTCTCTCCCCTCTGCTTTTTATTCTGGTTATGAACTCCCTCAGCTTGCAGATCAACAAGGCAATTACAGAACGACGATGCAGGCCGGTCAAAATTTGTAAGGATATCTTCCTATCCCACAATCTGTTTGTCGATGATATTGTTATTTTTGCTATGATTTGCAAAGCATCCTGGATATGTCTAAACAACATCTTACAAAAATTTTAGTCTGCCTCTGGAATCCTTATTAATAAGGAAAAATCAAAGTTGTATCATAACAAATCAAATATGGAGCTTGTTCTATGGATTGCAGCAATGTTTGGAATTGGCCAAGATTCGATCAGGAACGGCATTAAATATCTGGGTTTCAATTTGAAGGCTAAAGGGAACAAAAAACAGGAGTGGCTATGGCTTGTCGATCGTTTCTACAACAGGATTTCCGGATGGGAATCGAGACTCCTTTCTCTAGCAGGCAGATTTATTTTGATACAGGTTGTTTTATCTCAGTTGGCGGTCTACTGGGCCCACCTCTATCTTCTTCCTGCCTCTATTATTAAAAAAATGTGCTCTCTAGCCGCAAATTTCTTATGGGGAGGGAAATCCTATCAGTCAAAGATCCATTTGGTTAAGATGGATGCTATTTCTAGATCGAGAAAAGCAGGTGGATGGGGTCTTTTGCACATGAGGTCATTCGGGAATGCTCTACTCTGTAAAACTCTTCATAGGGGCATCTTTGGTGAGGGCCGGTGGAGCAAGCTCATAAACAGGAAATACTTAAAAGGTAGAGGTATAGAGTATTGGTATAGAAGGAACTCTTTGGGGGTAAAAAGGGGTTCTGCCATCTGGCAGAGCTTCAGGAAAATACAATTTTTTTTATGGAAAACTTATGATGGAAGATCTTCTCAGGCTCTTGCATCCTTATTGGTTTTGACACCATAATAAACGGTTTGGCTTATCCTATCCCCCCCCCCTCTGGTATCCTTTCTTCACACAAAAGACATTTTCACATGGGACAAATTGATAAAATCCTGGTCTCATTCCTCCCCTGTTTGGAACGATGAAGCGGATCTTCACTTACCTCCCTCCCTTTATCCTCTTTGGAGATCTACATTTCAAGCACTGTCGGGTTTAGCGATTCATCATACAGGATCAAAGGATGTACTGGCATGGGCTCTCCCCCGCTTTCCTTTACCAATCTGTGTAAAGGATCTATATGCAGCTTTTTCCAAGGGTTCTGCCATCTCCACTCAAGTGATCTTTCCGATGCCTTTATGGAAGGTCTCCTGCCGGCTAAAAATGATCCTTTTTTCGTGGTTAGTTTTCTGGAACATGAATCTCACATGGGAGGTGCTTCAAAGAAAATGGTGGCAGGGTCCAGGTCGCTGCTATGTGTCTGAATGCCGCTAAGTCAAATCTACATGTGTTTTTTCAATGCCCCTCTTCTCTTCTTATCGGGTATGATCTCTCCATATCCTTTGGTTTTCCTCACCACATTTTTTCCTCTGTACAAGACGGCTTCACATGGTGGAGTGGACAGATTGCATCTTGGCGCTCTTTATTTGTTCTTCCCTGTTGGTTCCTATGGAAATGGAGGAATGAAACTATCTTTCAGAATTCTAGAATGCCTGTGTCATCTCTTCTGCTCCGCATCAAGGCCAATCACGACCTCACGGGCTGAACTGTCTCTCTCATATGTTTTTGATTAAACGCTTATATGGATCTTTATGTAAAAATCATGTTTATTTTTAGCTATTCCTAGTCTATTTGGGATCTGAGCCTTGCACAGATCGAACCACCTGTATATGATTTTGAACTATATGGCTCCTATATCTGGATCATCAGGCAAATATGGATCTTTTGTTATATCTCTACTATACTGGACATTTCTATGTAACTTGCTCTTTATATTATCTTAATATAGAAAACCATGGTTTTTTCTTCTGAAAAAAAAAAAGCAGGCCTCGATGTATTTTTCTTAGAAATCACCAACTCGGCTAGATCCAATTAGAAGGGCTCATCCTCTTCTTGGTAGACGCAGCAGATCATACACACGAGCCACTAACTAAAAGTAGAAATATGCAGCTTGTCTTCAAAATAATTCTATGTCTCTTTTAATTTCTCAGGAACACGGCCTTCACAAAATAGAGAATCGACTCACTGAATGTAATTAGAATTTTATCTTGATGGCTGAAAGGCGGCTCCCTCAAAAATGATTATGATGACTCTTGCAATTTAATAATGGCCCTTTAAAATTTTGATCGACGGATTTGAATTTCTAACTCGTCTACCCGGAGAAGCAATCACGACATAATTGGTCGAGACGAAAAGATCATTTCCTGGTCATAACAACAATTGGACTGCAGTCGTGGGGGTCAATTTTGAGGCTATTCAGAAAAGTATGTTAGAATGCGGCATGGAATCTCCAAATCAAGCGAAGGCTTCCGCAACTCGGCCGCTTGGTTTTACGTCCCTAAATAAAAACTTTGTCTTTAATGAACTTTGGTCATTTTAATAATTTGGTAGCTCCTTTCCAGCTTCTAATTTGGCTTCAATTTGGCGGTTGAACAAATTAGAATTTGGCCTTTAAGAGATGATTTGCTTGGGAAAATTGGCAGCTCCCACGAATAAGTTTCAAAATTGGTGCATCCCCTTTAAAAGGCAATAATTCAGCTCCACGCTTTTACAAGAGTCAGCCTCTTTGATTAAAAAAATAAATTTCACCTTTTCTTTCCCTCAAGGAAAAATAATTTGCCCAATCTGTCGCACAATTAAATAGAAGACAATTCAGATAGAAAAACTTGGTAGAATGGTTAGGACAATTTGTCCCAAAATTGTAGAGAAACAAGCAAATTGGAGAATTTGACACTTTGTGAAATTAATGCAAATAATCTTAAAACCCTTGAACCATAATAGTGGCCATTGAAAAACCCGAAGGGTGATCCAAGACCAAGGATCTAATACCATTGTAATATCCAAAATGGGATAATTGGCTAATTTTGTAGAAATTTAGCTCAACAAAATTTCTCCATAAAATTACCACTCATTAACATAACATTTCCATGTAAAAATATGATCAATAGAATACGGAAAAATAGTAACAAGGTGAACACGAAAAATCTCATCTTTTACTATAATATGTAAATTGTGGTTACATGCATATACAACCAAAACAACTGAGATTGAAAGTTGGCCTCCAAGGTAGTCTCCTACACTGGATTGGCCCTCCAACTGACATGAGTTGCACTTCTAAGCTCTCCTATGAATTCTGGATGAATTCACCAAGGGGGAGGTGGGTACTCGCCCAATCTCACTAAATCACTCAAAGGCTTCCTTCCTGGGGCTGTAAATGAAGTAGAGAACTGAGTTCTTAAACCTCTCATACAAGAAGAAGATAAAATCCAAGATGTCCTATGATGGCCTCCTCATCCTTTTTTTATAGATTTGATGGACCCCTCTAGAAGCTCCTATTTTATCATTATTCTACTCACTAAACACATTTCCCTCTTTTTAATTCTATTAAAATATCTTTTTGATGTGTAAAAATGGTAAATCAGTCGCCATGCCTCCTCAAGCAACTAAAAATCCCTACTAATGATCCCATCCTATAGATATTCTCGTTCTAGTCCCAATGATCTATTACACTAAGGTGTTTTGTCAATTATTCCTCTTAGAATTGCACGTTAAGCATAATTAATTGAGTTAGATGCAATAATAACTTTGTTTTACGAGAATTATCATAATGCAATCGAACAATAAGAAAGTTGTGCGGAATAAATCTTGATGATGTAATATGGAAATTGAACTCTTCCATACACCATAAAAGAACTCCAAAATCCCCTGGGCTCGTTCATGAAGTAAACATGCACCTATGACCTGTCTACATCCAACCTTGGAAGTCCATCCAAACAATGCCATAAGGAACTCCAGAAAAAGGAACTTCCCACTAGGTTATTCATCCAAGTAAGGAAAGTTGATATAAGCCATTAAGGGTAATATCTAGCCTCCCCAAATTCTAGAAACTCAATGTCCAACTGAAGAGGGAATTCATCCAGCCTTTTGAAGCCCTAAGGAAGTGATTTTTGGCATTTTATGGTGAAATTTATTGTAATTGCATGGGTCTAAAATTTGTTTTAGGCCTAGACGTCATCCCTAGAGGGATTCTCCAGCCCTCGGCCCCTCCTCTTTCCCAAGCGGTTTCCCTTCTCTCCCTTCCAAGGGTGTCGCACGTTGAGAAATCTAGGGGCAGCGATATTAAGTGATTTCTCTTAAATTGATAACTGCTTGTGATATCTTTTTACTTATCTTGATTAACTTCTTCAACTTTATTATTATTGTGTTCTTATCATAAAACAACTACCAAACAATAAAGAACAATGATACAAGAGGACACAAGATATAGGCTATCAGCCAGGGCCAAAACTTCTCCTCTTGACAGGGAAACCCAAAAGAAATATTTTCCTCTTATAGAAATTCAAATAATGAATTCCAAGACCTATGACCCTTGACCAAGACCACTCTAATACCAAGTAAAGTCACTTCTTTGATCAACTCTTCTTCCACAAAGTCAATTCTGGTCAAACTTGTTGGAAAACACTAGATTTCGGCTTTTCCTCAAATTTCTACCAGCTGCTTCAAGACTGAGGTTTTTGGCCTTCACTGCAGAAACCCTAGTTGGCACATGTGAGACAAAGATGGTGTTTTTCTTCTCTTTTCTCCTTCACTTGGATAGTTTCTTCTTCTCCATCAAATTGGCTTGCAAAATGGTTCCTCTTTCACTTGTCCCTGACCTTCTATTGTGACTGCACTAATTCAGTCTCTGCTACAACAAATAGTACCTAGCCTTTTCACATGTGTGAGGAATTTCAGTCCTAAAATCAATTTTCAAAAGTTTGGATTCTTCCTTCTTGTAGTCTTCTCTTCCTTTGCTGACTTTAGGTCACTTCTCCTTGCTTTGATCAAACTTCATTTTGCTTCAATGGATGCCCTTTGAATAAGATTGAATACTTCTATTTATAGTCTTCTTAGAGTGACCTAATAGGTCGACTTGTCCTTCTAGATACTTGTTCCTTTTCAAGGCCAACTTGTTGTAGCACTATGATAAGGTCTTAGAGGGTCTTTGACTCTAGTTTGACTCAAATAAATTTTTCTTACAATACATAACATGCCCAAAAGGGTCTTCCATGCATGGCAATGACTCAATTGACTTTATGACAAACCTAGAAGTACTCAATGGGTGCTTTGACCTATAAAAATAAATTTTCCTTGAGCATGAAATCCATGCCTCAAGAATGACAACAATAAATTTATTTTTCTCTTTACATCAAAGACAAATCATGATTACATATGTCATTATGAAGACCAACCTAGTTATGTATTTCAACATTCCCTCTTAACTAGGGAGGTATTCATAATCCATACAAGGTACTTGTGTATTATCAAAATTGAAGAATTCTCATAAGAAGAGTTAGATTGGTAAGCCATCTCATATGATACTTCCTTAGCTTATGCCATAACACCTCATCATACCAACCATCATTGTCACGTAGTAAGGCCATGACTAACATCTCTATCTCTCCACAAGATTAGAGCATAATGTTGGTGAGACCAATGACTGATAGACACCATCATCATTGTCTCTCAAGGCACATACACCACCCAGGTGTTCACAGGGTATGTCCTTTTAGGACAATTCCTATCTTGGAATTCAAGGAATTTCCTCTTTGACTACTCTTTCCTATTGGATTCCCTACCACATCCTCAAAGAGTATTGAAATCAAACTCAGAGACTTACCCAATCCTCCATTATTTCTTCACCACATGAAGACGAGTATTATGTGTCTATCTCTTCCTCTCAACTAGGGAGGATACACTCATTCCTATAAAGGGAATATACTCAAGCTCCCTCTTAACCAAGGACTTGCCCAAGCTCCCTCTCAACTAGGGATTTGTTTCAAACATCAACTATATTTTCTTTGGTGGAGATCATGGTACTATCATTTGCTCATGGGGATCCTCCTTTCGATGTCATGAATTTCATCTTCATCATTATGGAGCCTGCATCATCTAGATTTTTATCTGTAGGGCATCAACCATCCATCATTGTCCTTCAATGCACCATAGGGTTGAACCTATAGTAATTTCATCCTTCTTTTTCATCGTAAAGTAATCTTCTAGTTCACATCTGGCTTTCCTTAATACAGCTACCTCTTCCAAGTCATGTTTTTTTCAAGATCTTCCATCCATTCTCATGAGTACTAATTGTAAGTGACATCTACAACTCTCTTTTAGAAGTACTATATTCACCCAACCAAATTTCGTTCAAAAATCAAAATAAAATTTTACCTTTTATGATGGCCTTTCATCATGACATTTTCTTCTTGCTATATCAACATGTTGCACATTTATAAATACATCTCCAATAAATTCAATGTTAAGGGTTTCCTATCTTTATAGACTTTATCAGGGTCTTCTTACCTTCTCTATGGATATATCCTAACCAATTGTTATATTCATCTTATGTTGGTCATTGATCTTATCTTATGTGACTATAGTTGCATCTTTCATGAACTCTTCTTCCTTTCTTCACATATTTCTCCCCAAGAACTTATATACATAGTTCCTGCATCTTGTTATATGAGGTTATATTATGTTGATTTCATCTTTGTCAATATGTGAACTAGTTCAATACATATGCCTTCATGCATCTTTCCAAAGGAAGAGATCCTTATATTGATCATGATCATGAGATAGAGTATCCACCCATGCTATCAACAACTATATGATGACATGACTTAATCTATCAAACATATACATAGATTTTTTCTCCTTTTGGTCATCTATACTTCCTTTGGCAGCTTCCTTTCCTTGTTTGAAATTACTTCAACCATCTTGACATTTTTCACTCTTTTTCCACCATACCATCATCTTTCTAAACTATAGATCCCACACAAGGTGGAATGTAGACTATCAGCGAGACGCTTCTTCCAAGTAGAGGTGAATATTCTTATAAAGATTCTAGTGAAGGATATCGATGATCATTATTCTACAAATCATCCTTAACAATGATGATGTATGATGACTTTTCTATCTTCTATCATGATATAAGACTTTATTCCAACCATATAATATATACTACTATTTCGGTTGAACCTTTTCATGCTTTGAATGAGGTTACCATGAGCTACTTCATTTGTATGATGACAACTACAACCATGTAGACTTCTACTTCAGCCATCCTCTCAAGCTTCTATAATTATGCCATCTAGTTCAACGCTAATGTGTCCTATCATTCTGATGATAACTATATTTTACAAAAATGAAAAGAACTAAGGAGATTATCTCAACCTTTGATTTCTTCTTCTCAATTTCTTACACTTCTTCGATGACATGGGATTCATTCCTTTATTTCCTTTTCTTGTTGTCCTTCTTGAGTTTAGTACAATCTCTCTTAAAATTCCCATATTCTTTACATCCATAAGATATTTGACATATTGATCATCTTCTTTTTCTGAGGACCAAACTTCCAAAATTTTCCTTTTCTACTAGCCATGGAAGTAAATTCTTGAACTTTTTCATTTGATCCCACATCACATTTTTCCCTCAACTTTATTCCTTCAATCTTATGTAATGACCAGAGTTCAATGAATGGGGTGGCTTCCTACTTTCCATATATTCTTGATACAAAGTTGTCCCATTCATCAAGTAGTGCATTGAGCACCATGGTGGTCATTTCCTTGCCGGACATTATTTTCCCCAACTCTTGTAGTTGGTATCATATTTGTGGCACCCGAATAATATATGAGTCTATCCCTTCATCCTTTTATACTTTCATTTTGCAAAACTTGGTTCTCAAAGGTATAAATTCTCCTAAAGTGCTTACAAAGAATAGTTCTACTAGCTTATCATAGATGTATTTTGAATTCTCCAATTTTTCTACATAAGGGATGAGAGAATATTTGATTGATTCTATAAGGATTCTTTGAGCCCTCATTTCCCCTTTCATGTATTTCTCTAGAGATTTAGCTTATTCTTTTGGTGGTTTAGTGATTGAACCCTTAACATTTCCAATGACTTCATTTTCTATGAGGATCAAATCTATCATCTTTTTCCATGCACAAAAATTTGATGACCCAACCAATTTATTGTTATCCTTGCAGAATGAATTCATTTTGATAGTAGATTCAGACATAGATATAAAGTTAATTAATTGTCAAGTGAATATACTCCTTTGATGATGATATCTTCAACTTGGTGCCATTTTTTATTTTTATGATAGTTGATGATGATAGCTTCCTTGAAGATGACAACAATTCTTCTTCTAGATATGTCTTTCTTCAAATATGCTTGAGATGTGATCCATGATTCATTGAGAGTGAGATCACCTTGATTATGATGGAAATTCTTCTTCTTGCTTCCTTAGAATTTGGAGACTTCAAAATGTTTCTAATGTGTAGTCCCTTTTCTTTGAGTGAAGGTGGGGTTCTTCTTGAAAGTAGAGTCTGTGACCTCTTCTTCTTCTTGTTACCTCTACATGGTGTGATCCTTGAGATGAAATGGGTAGCCTTCCTTGATGCCCCTTATATTTCTCGGCCCTTATGTATCCCTTCTTGGTGTTTCGTGTGAAAATTACACCACTGAAATTGTAGTTCCCGCTCTAGTTGACTGACAGTGATATGACGCAAACATTTAGTTAGCCATAAGGCCCACACTTTATTCTTTGAGGACCTCAGGTTGAGGATCCGGACACATGACACTATTATTAGTGATTGAGATATTCATGGTTGTGATGTTTATGAATGCTCTCCATTGATATTATGATAGCATGAATGGTTATGTATCTTATCTATTAGTATTCTGATGATTGCAACATTAAATAGTTAAGTTTGGTCTCTATTTGAATTTATGATGAGGGTAGTAAAGAATATGTATGCGCTCTACTAAAAGCATAATGATGATAAATTTGATGGATAGGTATATTTCTATTATGTTGCGATGTTGATAGCTTAATGAATATGTATGTTTCAATTGATGATTAATGATGATAGCCATGAGGGATGTGTCCCCTATGTTACCTACTTTCTCTAGTTCAGGCTTACAATGGACAATGATGTGAATGACCAGGAATTGTTAATGATGCTATTATGATAATGACTAACATTGAGAAACCTTGTTACTGATGATTATTGAGTATTGCAGGAAACCATCAGAGGCACTCGCATATGACATGTCCATGACACCTGGTTTGATGAAAATTCATATCTTTTATCTTTTAAAGTGTAAGTCGATCTTGAAATCTGCCATATATGTTTAACTATATTCTGATGATATGTTAATGGTTGCAGGGACAGATTAGTTGCTTGACCGAATGACTCACATATGGGTGATGGGGTTGTACAAGTGGATGGAGCTACATGGGAGGGGTGGGACAGAGTCCCTGATCTCACCCACTAGCACTCCCGCCGTGACTTGGGCTAGGAGGGTTGAAACACCTTCGCCTTGAAGATCACGATGCCATGAGGGCAGGTCCCAAAGTTGGGTCGCTCATGAGGAGTTTACTGGGGGGCGCGCATCAAGGCAGATTTTCTGATCCCCAACACCATTAGTCTCACTATAGCAGACAACATAAGAGACGATAGTGGTCTATGATGTTGCACTATACTTT
>APFE031388393.1:55600-94737 GCA_000404065.3 Pinus taeda | reverse complement strand
TAGAAGCTTCCTTGATGTAAAAGGTGAAAAATTAATGCATGAATTAGTTAGCTAAGTAATAGAGGCAAGTTGTTGAGATGCCTATTATCTAGTGCTTAGTTTGGAATTAGTTCAAACTGCTCCTAGAAGGATGAGCTCGACCCCTAGAGGCAAGGGAAGAGGTTAGCTTGCCTATATTATGTGTTTTCTTAGTCATTTTGAGAGTTTGGAAGGTTGGACTCTTGTGGGAGAAAGTTTCATTGTATATTGTACATCTATCTTTGCAATTTAAAGAGGAAGAAGGCCAGGGTTTTGCAGACATCCTTGTGGATTCTCTTGTGGATTATTATGTTGATGGTGTGCTTCCTACTGTTCTTGTAAGTGTGTTTATGTGTTCCATTCCTTAATCTCTTGCTGCTATTTAAACAAAAGAAGTGATAAAGTTTGAATTCATGCATGCCATGCTCAGCTTTCAATTTTGTTTAAATTTTATGTTTTCCACCGTCTAGAGAGGATTCAAATTCATTGTTTGCCCTCTTAGCTTTTCTCCTTTCCTCCTTGATCATCTCTTTCAACTAAAGGCATTAGCATAGATTCCTACCTTGCCCCAAGGAATCACCTGCAAAAACTGAGCTCAATCCCCGCACCCTGAATTGCACTCCCTCCAATTGCCACCAAAAAATCCAAAAACTCTAAACCAATCCCCCATATCAGTTTACTAGCCTAAAAATCCTTGTTCCTAATTGGTCAACTCATCCTATTGACAAAATCCATCGAGTTTTGACCCGAGAGAGCCTTCTCATACCTCGTAGGGCTAGCTACGAGGTGAAATGGTTTGATGTAGCCTTGAGAGTTTGTCTATCTCAGCCTAGGTGAATTCCAAGCGCTAACAAGACAAAGGTGTTGTTTTTCTTCTCTTTTCTCCTTCGCTTGGACAGTATCTTCTTCTAGCAACTTTTCTTACAAAATGGTTCCTCTTTCACTTGTTCTTGGCCTTCTATTGTGACTACACTAATTTGGTCTCTCTTGCAACAAATAGTACCTATTCTTCTTCGCACGTGTGAGGAATTTCAACCCTAAAAATAGTTTTCAAAAATTAAAATTCTTCCTTCTTGAAGTATTTTCTTCCTTCATTCACTTTAGGTCACTTCTCCTTTCTTTGATCGAAATTATTTTTGATTGGATGTATTCCCTTTGAATGAGACTGAATACTTCTATTTATAGTCTTCTTAGAGTGCCCTAATAGGTTGACTTGTCCTTCTAGGTAGGCTTGTCCTTCTAGGTAGGCCGACATGTTATAGCACTATGACAAGGTCTTGGAGGGTCTTTGACTCTGGTTTGGCTCAAATAAATTTTCTTTACAATATGTAACATGCCAAAAAGGGTCTTCCAGCATGACAATGACTCAATTGACTCTATGAAAAACCTAGAAGCACTCAATGGGTGCTTTGACCTATAAAAGTAAATTCTCCTTAAACGTGAAACGCATTCCTCAAGAATGAAAAAATAAATTTATTTTTCTCTTTATATCAAATGCATAAATAATTATTACATATTTCACTATAAATACTAAACCTAGTTACATATTTCAACATTGAGGCCCCTTCATGGGCCCTCGAACCCCTCCTTTAGCCTAACTGCAAGCCTTGAGCACCCTCCAAGGACCCTCGACCCTCTATTTTTCCTTGGTTGTAGCCTTTCTCTGCCTCTCCAAGCCCTCAGCCTTACTTTGGCCCTTGCCACAAGCCCTAAAGGGCCTTCGCCTTGTGTCATGGCCCCTCTAGGGCCTTCCCTTGCCCTATGTCAGCCTTTTGTGGCTTTACATCAACCCTTGTGGGCTTATTTCCCTCACCAAAAGGTATTTTTAGGCCTTTCTCCCTCCATTGTTTCCTTTTCCCAACCCTTAGCCTCATCCTTTGACTCTTCTAGCCCTAGTGTTGGGGTTTTCCTAGCCTTATAGCCATATCGTAGCCCTATATTCAATCATATTTTATTTTTGTATTGTTTTAAGTGACTAACATCCTTTTTTGTAGTGATTTTCTTGCTAACATTGTGGTTGCATGAAGTGGAAGTCATCTCCAAGCCTTCTAGCCCTCATCTGGGCCCTTAAGCCTCTTGGTTTACTTTTGTATCCCTCATTTTCTTCTTTGTTTTGCTACAGTCATTCATTGAGTCCCATAAAACTAAATAAAAACATTAAAAGTTATAAAAAAATCATTAAGTAATCACTTAATTTCATTAACTAATCATTGGAGCTTATTTGGCATTAATTGTTTAGCACCTTGTCAGCTTTTTGGGGGAACTCAATCTCTGATTTTTTGAGGTGGTATAGGTCTAATATATGCTCTTTTAAGGTCTGATTTGAATGTTAAATATTTTTTCTATAGCTTACAAGTGGTCATAAAACTATTTGGAATTCATTGGAAGGTCTCTTGCCTTGATTCCTAGCTCACTCTTGACATCTTGCATCATCTTCTAAGTGTGGATATAATAATTTCAAATCCTAATATAAATTTGCAAAACTCTTAATATATGATTATAGCAGTAATAAATTGCATTAGAGGCTCTAGGGGTAACTAAGGAACAAATATAATTCATGAGTATTCATTGTTGAAGTGACTTGGCCTTAAAAATTTCATACAAGTGCTCTTCATTGATTTGGTATTCTTGATTCAAGAATATAAAAGGATAATTAAATTGGTGATTATTGGCTAAATTTCTCTAAGAAATAAAATTGTGGATTAATGCTTTATTTCTCTCATTGATAGCTAGCATCATTGAGACACTGGTTCTAAGTAATATCTTTACTTGTCGTTGATATCTCATTTTCTAGAGAATTGGTTAAATTGGTTACATTGTTTCTTATGGTCATATGGAATAAGCACTCCTTGTGGAACTCTTTCCCTTGTAACAAGTGTAACTAATATTTTGCATTGCAAGTGAACTTCATATATAAATTTACATTCTTCCTAATCAATCTTTAAAAGAACTTAATTGATAATCTTAATCATGGAAGAGTACTCTTGTGGAAATATAAAATAATTGCTAAATTGTGTGTAAACTCTCTATCTTGTGTATCTAATTGACACATTGGCACTCTATTATTGATTGGCATTCTAGCATTGTTGAGAGAAATATTGAATTTTTTCATTTCATGAGCATTTGTATATTGATATTTTTAGCGCCTTCCATCTTGTTTCATTGAGAAATTATATTATAGTGAAGATTGACATCATACATTGATTAAAAACTTCATTTCTCTAAGTTGAATATAGTTGAGTACTTCAATGATTTAACAATCTCGCTAAAATTAATCTTTCATCTTGCAACTCCATCCTAGGTTTAGTCTTGCATTAATTAATTCACCTCCAAGGATAAGGTTGGTTCAAATACTTTTAGTACCACCTTTTTCATCTAGCTTGTGAAGTCTAGTGATCAGGTGATCAACTTTAATCTTAAAAATGAAAGTTCCCAAAAATCCTTGAAACTGGTGCGAAATCAAAGAGCTAATCGATCTGAATCCAACACAAATTGAATCACTCAAAAGTGATATTGTATGCTCCTAATATCGCATTCTGATCATTTTCCCAAACACAGAAAAAATTTACAGATTGGTTAGAGGACTACTGACTGGGCTTTATGTGTGATGACTGAGAAAGGCACCTTATCACTATGCCACTAGGTGTCACTTAACCATTATAGTGGCACGATTTCATTTAACTTGTATATGGTTAACATTTGAGGGACAAGGTTGGGGCTAATCCCTAACCCCCGATTACCCCACGCCCATGAGATTGTAGGCAGGGGAGCTAGGGGTGCAGGCTTAGCCCCGACCCCAGGTTCTAGAACCATCAAACATGATCCACCGAACCATATGCCAAATAGCGTGGAGAAAAATAGTTGGTGAACTAAGGAATGGGACCAACGCACTTACATATCCCCACCATGTAATAACAGACGAGGAGCGGAGGTGTTAACCATTCAGGTGCGGAGTTTGGGGACCAGCCCCAGTCATATGGCACTCCATGAAATCACTGCCAAGTGATAACAAGTTGGGAGCTTTGGTAAGCCCCAGCCATAGAGCATATTCAGGTGCACGGGACCAGTGATGGAGCGCTTGCGGAAAAAGTGCTACTAGGTAGGGACCAACTATTGGTCATGAGTGTGACCATATAACCACATGCTAGGAATGGAGGGCTCGGCAGAGGTTTTCAACAGGTGCGGAGTTAAGGGGACCAGCCCTGAGGTCTTATGCGATCAAGGTGACTACACGTTAGGGATTTGGAGCTCTGATGGCTAGGGCGGTCTGTTGGCCTAGCCCTCGAACCTATGGCACCTCACATGACTGTGTACCTGAGTTTTAGGGGCTTAATCAATGGGGGCGAACATTAAGGGCCAGCCCACGGCCCCATGTGGTCGTGTTTTACAAATTAATGGTTCCAAGGCTAAATTAACTATCCAATAAAATGCACCGACAGGTAGTGAAATTTTCACTCCGTTAGCAATTTTTGGGGCAGATTTGTAGAATCGATAAATAGAAGGGCCAATTTGTAGGATGGTTAACATTGAAATTCATGAGAGAGCTTGGAAGTTCATAACTTTTTGAGTTTTTATCCAAATTGATCTCAAATATAGGCTACTTAGGGATTTTTGGATGTTCTGAATCCATTGGTAACCTCTAATTTCTTATTTGAGCACATCTACAGATAGTTTTTGCAGTTTTGAGCCTAAAGGTGTATGGACCAATCAAGATTTGTAAGCAATTCTAGAAGTTATTTGGGCATGGAGGAGACCTTGTAGGGGTATTATTACTTCAAGAAGGCTACTGCAGCAGTTGTAATCAGCAAGATTTAGCTCAGGTTTAAATTCTCTTAACATGAAGTTTGGATTATGTACTTCAATGTGGAATTGAAGGATTCACATGATGTTTTTAACTCATTTGAATTGAAGTATGTCATATTTGTAGGAGATGTTTTGAGTTGTTGTTGTGAGAGTTCTTTGTAGAAGAAAATTACCTTGTAGGGGTAGTAGCCACATATTTACATGCAGCAAATGTTTCTGTACTTCATTTTGATACTGAATATATGAGTCGTCTAGTCATGTCGAGATGCCTGGAGATGTAGCCTAGGAGGGGTGAACTCTGTCAACAAACTTGTCTTTCTATTCATTATGTCTGCATGGATTATGTGTTGTTATGTTCATTATGTTAAGTTAGATATGAAGACTAATTCATGACTTGAAGAGATATTGGAAACCTATTGTTTAAAGACCCATTTTTAATCTTGCAAAGCATTGAAATGGTCCTAATTTTTGTTTTATTTGATTTTGGAAAAGAGGAAGAAATCACCTAATTCAATTTCAAATCAATTTGGTATCAAAGCACCAATTGACCAAGTTGCAAGAATGGGCCAAAAGAGAGTCTTCAAGAGCTAGAGGAGCAGAATTTGGCTCTTTAGATGGAGAAAATAGAGTTGATAAGGATGTTAGAGATAGCTAAAGAGGAGAAGAGACACATGAGCTTTGTTTTGCAGCAAGGGATTCATGAAGAAGTTGCAGAATTATCTACTGCAGTACCAGCAAGAGAAACCTACAGAATGAGGCCAATATGTGGTCATGGTTCAAATAGCGATTTTGGACCATATGTGGAAGATGTTGCATGTGAATTTTGCAAACATCTTAAAGAAGCACACCATATGCCACTGGATAAGAAAGTGTGGTTGGAGTCATCTACAAGTTGGTCATCATCGTCATTATCAAAAGATGAAAGGATGAATGACAAGTTTATGGAGGTCATTAACATCTCAATTCCACTCATTTTGTTTATATGCATAACAACTCTTTTGCAGCATTCAAGCAAACATACCAAAGGAATAGGGATGAAGTTTCTTTCCTGGATGGGATATGAAGGGAGAGGCCTCAGTGTAAATGGCAAGGGTATTACCAATCCAATTATGGTTTAGGAGAGACCAGAGTATATGGGATTGGGATATGTTCGAAACGAGTTTGGAGAATTATCCAAACATCTTGAGGTACATCAAACATATGAGAATGAGATGTCACCACCTTGTGACAATCGTCAAAGCTACAACTCTGGAGATAGGTATAACTCTCAAGAATGTTTTTCAATGCATGCTTATTTTGAATACTTATGGAATAAGTACCCTTGTACATTTTTGTGATGTGATTGACCATTTTGTGGATGTATGTGAGCAACTTATGATAATGGTTAAAATAATGAACCAAATATTAGGCATAAATCATAATCAGTTTCTTTCGCATGAGAGAACTTCTATGTCAGCAAACAAGAAGAAGTTTTATGTGCTCATTGTAAGGTTCATGGACATGACATTGAACGATGTTGGAAGTTGCATCTAGAGATTTTTTCAAAGAAAGGTAAAGATATTATGCGACATAATGCAAGGGAAACAAGAGGTGGCAAAGAGGACTCTCCACAATCCGAAGTGACCTTCAAGAAAAGATGGTGCAAGAAGAGAACCCATAATTCTAGGAGAGGAAAAGTTTGGGTAGACTTATTGTAAAGTTGTTTTGTAAAATTTTGTAAATCAATAGTTGTTGTCATTACTTGTTTAGGTACTTTTGTAAAGTCAACACTCATTGTCACTATGTTTAACCAATAGAGGAGTGCTAGAGCAGCCATCCCTTCATCATGAGCATGCCCATATAACCACATGTCATGAATGGAGGGCTCGGCGGAGGTTTACAACGGGTCCGGAGTTAAGGGGGCCATCCCCGAGGTCTTATGTGACCATCGCAACCACGCGACAGGGATTGGAAGCTCTGATGGGTAATATGGGTCATTGGCCCAGCCCTTGGACTAGTGGCACCTCACACAACCTCGTCCCTTAGTTTTAGGGGCTTAACCAGTGGGAGCGGGCGTTAAGGCCCAACCCTGGGCCCCATGTGGCTGTGCTTTTCGGATTAAGGGGTCCAAATTTAAATGAATTATCCAACAAAATGCATCAGTAGGTAACGAAATTATCACATCATTAGCAATTTTTGGGGTGGATTTGTAGAACCGATAGATAGAAGGGCGAATTTGTAGGATGGTTAATAGTGAAATTTATGAGAGAGCTTCGAAGATCATAGCATTTTTAGTTTTTATCCAAATTGAGCTCATAAATAGGCTACTTATAGATTTTTGGATGTTCTAAATCCATTGGTAACCTCTAATTTGTTATTTTATCACATCTACGGAGTGTTTTTATAGGTTTGAAGCTAAATGAGTATGGATCTAGCGAGGTTTGTAAGCAGTTTTGGAAGGTATTTGGGTATGGAGAAGACCCTGTAGGAGTATTCTTACTTTCAGAAGGCTACTGTAGCAGTTGTAATCAACAGGGTTCAGCTCTGGTTCAACTTCTCTTAACATAAATTTTTTATTATGTTCTTCAATGAGGAATTGAATGACTCACATGATGCTTTTAGCTCATTTTAGTTGAAGTATGTCATCTTTATAGAAGATGTTTTGAGTTGTTGTTGTTGTGAGATTTATTTGTAGGAGAAAATTACCTTGTAGGGGTAATAGCCACATATTTACCTGCAGCAAATGTTTATGTACTTCATTTTGATACTAAATATATGAGCGGTCTTGTCGTGTTGACATGCCCGGAGATGTAGCCTAGGAGGGATGAACTCTGTCAACAAACTTTTGTCTTGCTCTTCATTATGCCTGCATTGATTATGTGTTGTTATGTTCATTATGTTAAGTTACATATGAAGACTAATTCATGACTTGAAGAGATATTGGAAAACTATTGTTTCAAGACACATTTTTAATCTTGCAAAGCATTGACATAGTCCTAATTTTTGTTTTATTTGATTTTGGAAAAGAGGAAGAAATCACCCAATTCAATTTCAGATCAGTTTGGTATCAGAGCACTAGTTGACCAAGTTGCAAGAATGGGCAGCAAAAAAGAGTCTTCAAGAGTTAGAGGAGAAAAATTTGGCTCTTCGGATGGAGAACATAGAGTTGGGAAGGATGTTAGAGATAGTTGAAGAGGAGAAGAGACACATGTGCTTTGTTTTGCAACAAGTGCTTGATGAGCAAGTTGCAGAAAGATCTACTCCAGTACCAGTAAGAGAAACCTCCCGAATAAGGCCAATATGTGGTCATGCTTCAAATAGCGGTTTTGGACCACATGTAGAAGATGTTTCATGTGCATTTTGAACACACAAGAGAAACCTCCAGAATGAGGCCAATATGTGGTCATGCTTCAAATAGTGGTTTTGGACCATGTGGAAGATGTTGCATGTGCATTTTGAAAACATCTTCAAGAAGAACACTACATACCAGTGGATAAGAGTGGGTGGCTAGAGTCATCTACAAGTTGTCCATCATTGTCATCGTCAAAATATCAAAGGATGAATGACAATCTTAAGGAGGTAATTAGCATCTCAAGTTCCACACCTTTCGTTTATATGCATAACAACTCTTTTGTAGCATTCAAGCAACATACCAAAGGAATAGATAGGAAGTTTCTTTCCAAGATGGGATATGAAGGTGGAGGCCTCGGCATAAATGGAAAGGGTATTACCAATCTAATTATGTTTCTGTATTCAAGCTTCTGTGATCCATAATGAATGATATTTGTTGGTTCGAAACGCGTCGCCAAAAAATTCTCTCATGTGATTTCTACTAAAAGACTTTGTTTAATATAATTATGGTTGAGGAGAGACCAAAGTATATATAGGATTAGGATATGGTCGAAAGGAGTTTGGAAAATGCTCCAAATTGCTTGAGGTACATCAAGCATCTAAGCATGAGACGTCACCAGCTTGTGACAATTGTCAAAGCTACAACTCTAGATATATGTATAACTCTCAAGAGTGTTTTCCAATGCATGGAAATTTTGAATACTTATGGAATAAGTACCCTTGTACATTTTGTGATGTGACTAACCATTATGTGGTTGTATGTGAGAAAGTTATGATAATGGTTAAAATAATAACCAAATTTTAGGCATCAAGCATAATGACTTTCTTTCACATGAGAGAACTTCTATGTTAGCAAAAAAGAAGTTTTTATATGCTCATTGTAAGGTGTACGGCCATCACACTAAAGGATGTTGGAAGTTGCATCCAAAGCTTCATTCAAAGAAAGGTAAAGAGATTATGCTACATAATGCAAGGGAAACAAGAGGGGGAAAAGAGGACTCTCCACAATCCTAAGTGACCTTCAAGACAATATGGTACAAGAAGAGAACACATAAGTCTAGGGGAGGCAAAGTTTGGGTAGACTTATTATAAACCTGTTTTGTAAAATTTTGTAAATACTTGTTGCCATTAACTGTTTAGGTACTTTTGTAAAGTCAACATTCATTGTCACTATGTTCAACAAGTATATGTTTTTCATTGATGTATGTATTGACTTGTTATAGTCCACATGTTAAGGACTTTTATGAATGTACAACATTGTCGTTCAAAGTTGTTTATAAGTTGTCATATGTTCACTAATACAAGTATTATATTTGAAACTTATGTGAATTGAATCTTTGTTTTCAAGATTGTATAAGATGACTATGTATAGTAGGCAAGGTCAATCATATCATGGAAAATTTTGTAGAAGTGTACTTTTCATGTACAAGCTCAGCTTGAAGATGTTAAAGCAAATTTATGTTCTTTCTGATTTCCAAGATGGAGTCAATTTTGTCTTCAACAATTTAAACTTCAAGATGAAGTGTTTTTGGAGTCATGCAAAGATGAGAGTAGAGAAAATCTTCAAATTCTACTCATTAGTATTTTGTTCCTACAAGAGTGACAA
The DNA here is from genome assembly GCA_000404065.3 of Pinus taeda. Taxonomy (NCBI): domain Eukaryota; kingdom Viridiplantae; phylum Streptophyta; class Pinopsida; order Pinales; family Pinaceae; genus Pinus; species Pinus taeda. Next base: position 84,980 of record APFE031388393.1, on the reverse strand, counting down.
GAATGATGGATTAATTCTTAACATGAAACAAGTCTTCATGAGGATGATAAGTGAAGTGCCTTGATTGGGGCTTGAAGGACACCAATTGAAAATTTTGCATTCTGGCTTGAGTTTTTGGGTATTTTTGAGTTCCAGCCTTTTTATATTGACTAGGGAAGTAAAATTTTGGAGTCCAAAAGTTCCTAGAGGGGAGGTGTGATCAGGTGATCAACTTTAAGCTCAAAAATGGAAGTTCCCATAAATTCTTGAAACTAGCACCAAATGGAAGAGCTCACCGATATGAACCCAATGCAACTTGAATCTCTCAAAACCGATATAGTATACTCCTATAATGTGTTCTGATCATTTTTCCAAACAGGGAAAAAAATTGTAGATTGGTTGCAAGACTATTGACTAGGCAATCCATATGATGATTGGGCAAGGTGACTCGACAAGATGACTATACATATTGGGCGAATGGCAGGTTGACAGGTTTCCAAGTGTGATTGGTTCGAATTTTGGTGATTTTTTATTAGTGGTTAAGTTTTGGAGTTGGACCAATGGGGGAATGCCATGTGGCCTAATCATGGGCTGCCACATAGCACCCCAAGGTCCACTAAAATTTTGGGTTATGGCTGAACTGCAAATAGCTGGATTCGAACATAGAACCTCTGTTCTAGCAGCAAGGTACCTTACCGCCATGCCACCGGGTGTCACTTAACCATGATGGTGGTGTGATGTAATTTAACTTATATATCATTAACATTTGGGGGATGGGGTCGGGGCTAAGCCCTAGCCCCAAGTTACCCCAAGCCCATGGGACCACAAGCAAGGGAGCCAGATTCGCAATATTAGCCCCAGCCCTAGGTTCGAGCACCATCAAACACGACCCACTGGACCATATGCCAAACAGCACAGAGAAAAAGAGTTGGGGTGCTAAGGAATGGGACCAGACCACAGACATATCCCCACCATGTAACCACGGGATAGGAGCAGAGGTGTTAACCATTCGGGTGCAGATTTTTGGGACCATCCCCCATCATATGGCACTCCATGAAACCAGTGGCAAGTGCTAACAGGACGGGAGCTTGGGTAAGCCCCAGCCCTAGGGCATATGCAAGTGCACAGGAACGATGGCGAAGTGTTGGAGCGCTTGCGAAAAAGGTGCTATAGGGTAAGTGTCTGACCTTGGTCATGAGCACATCCATATAACCACATGTCAAGAATGCAGGGCTCAGCAGAGGTTCACAACGAGTGCAAAGCTAAGGGGGCCATCCCCGACGTCATATGCGACCATTGTGACCGCGCACCCGAGATGCAGAGCTCTAATGGGTAAGGAGAGTCATTTGCCCAGCCCTTGGACCCATGGCACCTCACACGACCTCGTCCCTGAGTTTAGGGGCTTAACCGATGGGGGCGGGTGTTAAGGCCCGGCCCTCAGCCCCATGTGGCCATGTTTTTTAGATTAAGGGGTCCGAGTCTAAATTAACTATCCAACAAAATACACTGGCGAGTAGTGAAATTGTCGCTTCATTCGCAATTTTTAGGGTAGACTTGTAGAACCGATAGACAAAAGGGCGAATTTGTAGGATGGTTAATAGTGAAATTCATGAGAGAGCTTGGAAGATCATAACATTTTTGAGTTTTTATCCAAATTGAGCTCACAAAGAAGCTACTTGGGGGTTTTTGGATATTATGAATCCCTTGGTAACCTTTAATTACTTATTTTAGCACATCTACAGAGTATTTTTCCAGGTGTGAGGATAAAGGTGTATGGATCAATCAGGGTTTGTAACTAGTTTTGGAAGGTATTTGGGCATGGAGAAGACCTTGTAGGAGTATTCTTACTTCCAAAAGGATATTGTAGCAGCTGTAATCAATAGGGTTCAACTTAGGTTCAACTTCTCTTAACATGAATTTTTGATTATGTGCTTTAATTTGGAATTGAAGGATTCACGTGATGTTTTTAGCTCATTTCAATTGAAGTATGTCATCTTTGTAGGAGATGTTTTGAGTTGTTGTTATTGTGAGATTTATTTTTACGAGAACATTACCTTGTAGGGGTAATAGCCAAATATTTATCTTAAGCAAATGTTTATGTACTTCATTTTGATACTAAATATATGAGTGGTCTAGTCATGTTGACATGCCCAACGATGTAGCCTGGAAGGTGTGAAATTTGTCAACAAATGTTTGTCTTGCTCTTCATTATGCCTACATGGGCTATGTGGTGTTATGTTCATTATGTTAAGTTACATATGAAGACTAATTCATGACTTAAGGAGATGTTAGAAACTTGTTGTTTCAAGACCCATTTTTAATCCTTCAAAGCATCGACACAGTTTGAATTTTTGTTTTATTATATTTTGGAAAAGAGGAAGAAATCACCTAATTCAATTTCAGTTCAGTTTGGTATCACAACACCAATTGACCAAGTTGCAAGAATGGGAAACAAAAAGAGGCTTCAAGAGTTAGAGGAGCATAATTTGGCTCTTCGGATGGAGAACATAGAGTTTGGAAGGGTGTTAGAGATAGCTAAAGAGGAGAAGAGACACATGTTCATTGCTTTGAAGCAAGTGCTTGATGAGCAAGTTGCAAAAACTCTACTCCAGTACCAGCAAGAGAAACCTCCAGAATGAGATCAGTATGTGGTCATGGTTCAAATAGTATTTTTGGACCATATGTGGAAGATGTTGCATGTGCATTTTGCAAACAGCTTCAAGAAGCACACCATATGCCAATGGATAAGAGTGGGTGGCTAGAGTAATATACAAATTGGCCATCATTGTCATCATCAAAAGATGAAAGGATGAATGACAAGTTTAAGGAGGTAATTAGCATCTCCAATTCCACTCCTTCCATTTATATGCATAACAACTCTTTGTAGTGTTCAAGCAACATACCAATGGAATAGGTCTGAATTTGATTTCCAAGATGGGATATGAAGGAGGAGGCCTCAGCATAAATGGAAAGGGTATTACCAATCTAATTATGGTTGAGGAGATACCAAAGTATATGGGATTGGGATACGGTCGAAAGGAGTTTGGAGAATGCTCCAAATAGCTTGAGGTACATCAAACATTTGAGCATGAGATATCACCACCTTGTGACAACTCTTAAAGCTACAACTCTAGAGATATGTATAACTCTCAAGAGTGCTTTCCAATGCATGGAAATTTTAAATACTTATGGAATAAGTACCCTTGTATATTTTGTGATGTGACTGGTCATTATGTGGTTTTATGTGAGCAACGTATGATAATCGTTAAAAGAATGAATTGCATTTTACGCATCAAGCATAATGAATTTATTTGCATGAGAGAACTTCTATGTCAACAAACAAGAAGAAGTTTTTATGTGCTCATTGCAAGGTGCACGGACATGACACTGAACGATTTTGGAAGTTGCATCCAGAGCTTCGTTCAAAGAAAGGTAAAGAGATTATGCTACATAATTCAAGGGAAACAAGAGGTGGAAAAGAGGACTCTCCAAAATCCTAAGTGACCTTCAAGACAATATGGTGCAAGAAGAGAACCCATAATTATAGGAGAGGCAAAGTTTGGCTAGAATTGTTGTAAAGTTGTTTTGTAAAATTTTGTAAATACTTGTTGTCATTACCTGTTTAGGTACTTTTGTAAAGTAAACATTCATTGTCACTATGTTAAACAAGTAGATGTTTTTCATTGATGTATTATTGACTCGTTATAATCCACAAGTTAAGGACTTTTGTGAATGTACAAGATTGACGTTCAGAGTTGTCTACAAGTTGTCATATGTTCATTGATACAAGTATTCAATTTGAAACTTGTGTGAATTGAATCTTTGTTTTCAAGATTGTATAAGATAACTATGTATTGTAGGCAAGGTCAATCATATCAAGGAAAAAAATTCAGCGGTGTACTTTTCATGTACAAGCTCAACTTGAACACGTCAAAGCAAATTTATGTTGTTTCTGATTTCCAAGATGGATTCAAGTTTGTCTTCAAGAGTTTAAATTTCAAGATGAAGTGTTTTTGGAGTGATGCAAAGATGAGAGTAGAGAGAATTCTCATATTCCACTCATCATTATTTTGTTCCTACAATAGTGATATGAGCGATGGCTCAATTCTTAACAGGACAGCAAGTCTTCATGAGGATGATAAGTGAAGTGCCTTGATTGGGGCTTGAAAGGCACCAATTGAAAATTTTTCATTCTGGATTGCGTTTTTGGGTATTTTTGAGTTCCAACCTCTTTATATTGACTAGGGAAGTAAACTTTTGGAGTCCAAAAGTTCCTAGTGGGGAGGTGTGATCAAGTGACCAACTTTAAGCTCAAAATTTAAAGTGCCAAGAAATTCTTGAAATTCATACCAAATCGAAGATCTTGCCGATATGAATCAAATGCAACTTGATTCGCTCAAAATCGATATTGTGGGCTCCTTATATCGCATTTTGATCATTTTCTGAAACATGGAAAAATTTGCAGATTGGTTACAAGACTGTTGACTGGGCATTCCATATGATGATTGGGCAAGGTGACTGGGAAATCTGACTATACATATTGGTCCGATGGCAGGTTGACAAGTGTTCAAGTGTGATTGGTTCGAATTTTGGTGATTTTTTATTGGTGGTTAAGTTTTTGAGTTGGACCAATGTGGGAATGCCACGTGGCCCAATCATTGGTTGCCATGTGGCACCTCAGTGTCCACCAAAATTTTAGGTTATGAATTAACTACAACTGGATGGATTCAAACCCATAACCTTTGGTCTAGCAGCAAGGCGCCTTACTGCAATGCCACTAGGTTTCACTTAACCATTATAGTGGTGATATTTCATTTAACTTGTATATGGTTAACATTTGGGGGATGGGTTTGGGACTAAGCCCTGGCCCCTAGTCACCCCACACTCATGGGACCACAAACAGGGGAGCCAGGGGTGTGGTCTTAGCCTCGGCCCCATGTTTCGGCACCATCAAACACGATCCACTGAACCATATGCCAAACAGCGTGGAGCAAAATAGCTGGGGTGCTAAGGAATGGGATCATCCCACGGACATATCCCCACCATCTAACTACAAGATAGGAGTGAAGGTGTTAATCATTCAAGCACAAAGTTTAGGGACCAAACTCGGTCATATGGCACTCCATGAAACTATTGTCAAGTGTTAACAAGTCGGGAACTTGGGTAAGCCCTAGCCCTTGGGCATATGCAGGTGCACAAGACCGGTGCCGGAGCATTAGAGCGCTTGTGGAAAATGTGCTACAAGGTAGGGACCAACCCTTCTTATGATCATGTCCATATAACCACATTCTAGGAATGGAGGACTCGGCAGAAGTTTGCAACGGGTGCGGAGTTAAGGGGGTCAGCCCCGATGTCTTATGCGACCAACGTGACCACGTACCAAGGATTGGGAGATTTTACAGGTAGGGCAGGTCATTGGCCCATCCCTCAGACCCGTGGCATCTCACTGGACCTTTTCCCTTAGTTTTAGGGGTTGAACTAGTGCGGGTGGGTGTTAAGGCCCAGCTCTCAGGCCCATGTGGCCCATGTGGCCATATTTTTCGGACTAATGGGTCCGAGGCTAAATTAACTATCCAACAAAATGTACCAGCAGGTAACAAATTTGTCACTCCATTAGCAACTTTAGGGGTGGATTTGTAGAACCGATAAGTAGAAGGACGAATTTGTAGGATGGTTAACAGTGAAATTCTTGAGAGAGCTTTGAAACTCATAACTTTTTGATTTTTTATCCAAATTGAGCTTAGAAAGAAGCTATTTAGGGTTTTTTGGATGTTTTGAATCTATTGGTAACCGCTAATTTCTTATTTGAGCACATATGTAGACTATTTTTTCAGGTTTGAGGCTAAAGGTGTATGGATCAATCAGGGTTTGTAAGCAATTTTGATAGGTATTTGGGCATCGAGAAGACCTTATAGGAGTATTCTTACTTCCATAAAGCTACTACAGTAGCTGTAATCGACAAGGTTCAACTCAGGTTCAACTTCTCTTAACATGAAGTTTTTATCATATGCTTCAATTTGGAATTGAAGGTTTCACATGATTTTTAGCTCATTTTAGTTGAATTATGTCATCTTTGTAGGAGATGTTTTGAGTTGTTTTTGTTGTGCAAGTTTTTTGTAAGAGAAAATTACCTTGTAGTGGTAATAGCCACATATTTACCTACATCAAATGTTTATGTAATATATGAGTTGTTTAGTCATTTTGACAAGGCTGGAGATGTAGCCTAAGAGGGGTGAACTCCATTAACAAACTTTTGTCTTTCCCTTCATTATGCCTACATGGATTAAGTGTTGTTATGTTCATTATGTTAAGTTACATATGAAAACTAATTCATGGCTTGAAGAGATATTTGAAACCTATTGTTTCAAGACCCATTTTTAATCTTGCAAAGCGTCGACACGATCGTACTTTTTGTTTAATTTGATTTTGGAAAAGAGGAAGAAATCACCTAATCCAATTTCAGATCATCTAGTCCCTCTTCAGTGGTTAACACAGTGACCTTGCAGTCATCAAATCCATATTCTTTGAAGCATCGGAGGCATCGAGTGGCTAGATTTATAGGGGAGGTATCATTAATATAGTCATTGTTGTCTTTCCCTGGGATTCTCTCCACAACCTCCTCTAGAGACAAGTTTTGAAATAGCTAAAGTAAAGGATTCACCTAGTTAGGTATCTAACCTAAAATCAAACACGTTCTTTCATTTCACTTAGTTTTTAGGTGTTTCATTTCATATAGGATACTGAAGCATCCTAAGTTAGCAACTGTTCATATGGTGGCTCGGTAGATAATTCACATAAAGAAAGTATTTTGACTCCATTTAAGGAACTAATATTTTATGTAATCTAATAAAATCATTGAACTTGCTAAATTAACCAAGTTTCTAGGCCATTCAGTTGTGTCTCCCAGACTAGTTAATTTTCAACGGGTCTTTCCATCTTCACATTTCATAGGGGCTACCCCCCATAGCCTATTGTAGGGAGACAACTAGAACAGAGAGGTTGGGGATCAAAGTGACATCCCTAACCTATTTGTTTTCGCATCTTGCTTGTACAGTTTGAGCGACAAAAGAAGTCAATGCTTCTTTCAATTGGGTGCTTGAGAAACAAATTAGGGGGGTCAGTGCCTCCTACAAGTATTGACTTGTGAATCAAGGAGGTTGTGCTTCTTTTTTGTTGGTGTTAGAAAAAAAATCAAGGAGTTGGTGCTTCCTGTTGGTTGGTACCAATGAAACAATAGGGGATTGGTTCCTCCTACAAGTGGGTGCTTGTGAATTAGGAGTTGGTGCTTTCTGCTTTTTGGGGCTAGTAAAATAAATTAGGGATTTAGTGTTTCTTATTAGTGGGTGCTCACAAAACTTAATGTAATCAAAAGTGGTGGCTTTAGATTTACATCATAAAAAAAAAAAAAAAGATTTGCGGTTTTCTCCCTTTATGGTTTTCCACATAGAAATATGTGTGTCATATGTGTGTGTTGATTATGGTGTTGTTGTGTAATTTATGCATTGGTTTATGTTGTTTCTTACATGTCATTGTATGGTTAAATGATTAAATATAGTAAACATTGTTACAGTTGGCCTAATATTGATTCACCCCCCTCTTAGAGTTAACCTATTTCCCAATAATTGGTATTAAAGCGAGTTCCTTCAGGAACAGCTTAACCACTGGAAGGTAGATCAAAAGAGGTCATGGCTAACCAGGATTGGCTTACACTAGATGGAGTATCATTTTTTAATGGATCTCAATATTTACTCTATAAGGTATGAACAAAATCCTATTTAATAGATATTGATTTAGATGTATGGTTGTCTGTATATTATGGAGTGAAGAATAAATATAATATAGAAGCCAATAAGGTTATCCTGAAAAGGCAATCAAAGTGAGATTTTGATAAAATGATACATTATGAGACACAAAGGAAATGCTAGATAAGCTGCAATTTATGGAGAAAATAAATAGGCACCTGTAAATATTGAAGAACCTTGTTGTTCTTTTAATGAAACGGATCTTAAAGAAGAATATCTTGCCATAGATCCTATTGTTAGAGACAAAAATAAGAAAAACAAGAAGAATAAGCCATCCCCAAAAGAAAGACACTCAAAAGATTGAAGATATTCTCCCTAAGGTGTGAGTTGAATATCATCAAAAATATGAAGGCGTAGAATATTCAAATGAGATTTTGTGCAGTTCAACAAGTAAATTGTTGTTATGCTATGAATGTAAAATATTAGGTAATTTGTACTCTATATGTTCTTATGCAAGTTCTGAAGAAAGGAATAGACGTACATCTACTAGGAATGAGGAATGACCTAAACCCATAGGATTGGCAGATCAAGGTACTTCTCAAAAAGAGAATGAGAGCATGTATGGTAGTGATGAAGAAGGAATACTTATCAGGCCTATGGAAGAATCTTCACATTCAAAAGGGAATTAAGATATTGAAGGTTTACATAAAATAGTTGGTTATCTGAAGATCCATCAAGAATAAGTCATCATAAGAAATTAAGTATTGACAAATCATCTTAGTGAAAGAGAAGCCTACTATGACATACTAGAAGTTGAGATAGTCTCATTGAGAGATGATTCAGAAAATGATAATAACCATCTCTCTCAATATCAAAATCTTGAGAAAAGTAGTTAGAACACGGATGAGATTCTCAGTAGTCAAATATCTTCTCTAATTAAGATGGGCTTTGGATATGAAGAAGAATCATGCCCAAAGAGGGAAGAAGGTAAATAAGTAGACAGTCATGTTGGAGGAGATAAAAGGTATACCAAGAATAAATCCAAAGTAAGTGTTGGACATCAACAACAGCATATGCAGTTGAATGACAACCATAATAAGAATTTGCAACAAATAAGGATGGAGAACAAAGATACACATCATCTGCAGCAAAGAAATAGAGCTAGAAATCAGCAGTTGAAAGGAAAGGAGAATATATATTAGTGGAACAAGGAGGATCATAACAGCTACAGAGTATGAGTGACGAAGTAGCGAAGGTCTTTTCCCCCCCAAGGACAAGATCATCAAGGGTGAAATACTTTTAGGTATCAAAGATGGTTTAATGGTTATTGTTTTTCTTGTAATAATTTTGGACATAGTGCAATCAGATTCTAAATATCATACAAGAAATAAAAATGTGTTGAATAGTAACAACCAAAGAGTGTATAGGAATTCAAAGAATGATGGTAGGAATTAAAATTCCTTTTCCCCTCTCTTAAATCTTGTCGAATGCTACAAGTGTGGAAATTATGCTAGAATTTGTGCAATGGATAAACCGAGACCTGATGAATGTAATGGTAAACTAAGGGATCACTCTGAAAGTATTATTTGCAAGAGTCATAAACTCCAATTCCTTATTTAGCTTCCTTTGAGTTTCATCTTTACTGTGCAAGGCTAAATTTCACTTTCGTGATCACCTTATTTCACTTTTGGGAACAATTTCCTACTCTTCTGCACATACAATGGCATCTTGAACCTTGTTTTTCTTTGTTCAAGTTCATCTATCCTCTATGTTTCACCCTTTGCAACAGTTTTTTCCAATGCTTAAACTCTAGTTTTAATTCCTTGTATGTCTAGGAACTTGAAACCATAGACCTATAACACGATGCTTATGTTGAATTGTTCCTTTCCTCTATGTGACTGAGCACTATGACATAGGCTCACTAGAATTTTTAAAAACATTCATTTAAATTATATTATGGTATATGTAATCCTTCAATTGTCTTGAATACTTCCGTTTTTCGTTCCAGCATGGAATTTTTGCACCAGATCCTTGACTTAGGCACTCAATTTAATATGGAAACTTGAGATAATATAAGCCAACTTGGTACTGGAACTTTGATTCAATTTGAACTCAACTATTATGGAAACCCCAAATTCCATTATCTTTGCTCTGATGGACAACTTTCAAAGTGTGGTTGCCTATCACAGTTTGAATTTATTGCAAAATTAAGTTATATGCAGAGAAATGAATTATCAAAGTAATTTCATGATAAAATCATTGAGCTAAGAGAAATAAGAACTTTGCAATTTTTTATTCATTTGAATGTAATTATCCATTGTGAATGATTACCCCATTGTTCCTTCCAAAATTTATGTCACCACTCTCTCTCCTCACCATCCCCCATACTTTTGTCCAATGCAGGGTTTCTTAACAGTCTGAAATTGGTTACCCATTAAACAATTGTATCTCCTAAAATTTAAGAACTTATAAACAAAAACTCAAATCTTCTAACCCATCTAACTATGCTAATGAAATATACTTGTTTGATGGATTAATGGAAAAGAGGGATATAATTATCAACTCACGTAACAAACTCGATCTTTCTATAACTACTACAACTTAGGAAAACAATCAAAACTTCAAAATACAATGGCAGTGAGGAACTCACTTCCTCTTGTAAATTAAATAACCTTTTGAGGTCAACTAACATTTTGATTGGAAGGCATCCTCCTACACAAAACTATGAGGGAAATAAGGACTTGTTTGGGGCTTTGTCCCATGAGTTCTTCAATTTTCTTTCCATACTTAGATATATTGTTGTCATCTATGTAAAATTGTCCATTGGTTGATGCTTCACTTAACTAAACACTACAAGTATTCCTTATCTCAAGTCCTTCTTACCACCTTTTGTCCCAATAGCTTCGATTCTCTTTTTTGTTGCTTGTCATAGTTGATTTTCCATTTAATGTCTAAACTTCATCACTTCTACACAAACTATGTCAACTTTCCTAAAGGAATACAAATATTAAATGTTGATAATTGGTGAACTTCCAATATTACCTAGAAGTTTGATTTCATATGCATTTGATGGAAACTTCCCCGAACTTTTGCAAGGTTCAACTTTGTTCAATTTTAGCTTGTTATGTTCCCTTGTAGGAAATATATCTTTTCTCAAATAAGCCATGACCAGATCACCAACTTCAAAATCCAACCACCTTTTTTTCTTATCTACTCTTTACTTGTATTTGTCACTATTGTTTTCTAGTTGTTGTTTATTCTTCTCGTGCATTTTTTGCATTGTTGATACAAAATATTCCTCATAAACACTTCTAATTTCTTGTCTCCCCAAATTCCTTAGTTCATATATTCCAAAGATTCTATTTGGTGAATCATTGTATTCAAATTCAGCTTGAGCCAAAACTTGATCGCATTGCTTAATATGTTCATTTACCAAGCTCCTTCAAATATTCCCCAAGCTCTTATTAACCACATTTCTCTACCCATTAGTTTTTGAATGATAAGTTAAACTAAAACTTAGATTAGTTCCTAGATTTTTCCATAAGGTTCTCCAAAAATGTCCCATGAACCTAGTATCTTTGTCCAAAACTATGCTCTTGGAATGTTCATGCAAACTCATAATTTCTTTGAAAATAAATTTTGTACAAGGGTTTCATCACTAGTTTTAAAACAAGGCATGAAATGAGCCACTTTGAAAATATGTCAACAACTATTATATTTGAATCATAGTTCTTTTGAGTTTTAGGTGTTAGAAATATTACGAAAAATGAGAGGGAGGGGAGTGAATCAGTATTGGACACTCTTAACAATTGTTTAAAATTTCAAAGAAAACATGCATTAGAGAAATGTGAGGTCAAAAATGGGCCTAAAAAAAAAAATGTACAACCAAAATAAACTTTATAAGAACCAATAGGATTCAAGATGATGATGTCAACCATGGGGGATGATTCACCCTTTTTAGAGTAAAAAAGTAAAAAGATAAAAAGATAAATAAATAAAATACATTTTCAACTCTAATTTTTAACCTTTCTCCTTACAATTTTACTCAAATTTCAAGTGGCAATCCCATTTTTCATGTAGCAAAGTCCATCGAAAGTATGCAACATGGACACTCCTTGGGTAAGGAAATAAATTTTGCATCCAACGAGTGGTCCCACTTGAAATTTGAGTAAAATTGTAAGGATATAAGTTAAAAATATGAGTTGAAGATGTTTTTTTTTACTCCGAAATGGTAAATCATACCCCATGGTTGACATCATCATCATGGGTACTCCTTCGATGAGGAATTAAATTATGCATCCAAAGAGTGCTCCCAATCGAAATTTGAGTAAAACCATAGGGATATAAGTTGAAAATACGAGTTGAAAAAGTAGTTTTTTCTTTTTTTTCTCTAAAATTTGATGATGTAATATAATATTATTTTATTATTTCCATTATTATTTTATAATATTCCTTAGGAGTCCCATTTTAGACCTCAAAATTTCTCTAATGCAAATAGTACTTATCAACAAAACATTAATTTATGCACGAAACTTATCTTAAATAGTTTCAATGTTTACAAGTACCCACTTCATGGAGGCAACAACCCCCTAGTTTACTAACACCTACTAGAAGGAGAAACCAACCCCCTAATTTACATGCTTCAACCTGAAGGAAGATACAACTCCCTTTCCACCCTTAATTTAATAAAGAGAAATAAGGACTCTAGTACCAGGGGTATTGGCCCTCTCATGTACATTGCACAAGAGAAAAATCTACAGTAGTGCTTGTTTTCCAAAGTGCATGCATATAACAATCTTCTAGCCATAACAAAAAAAACTTCAAATATTGTGCCAAACCCATTTTTTAAAATGCACCGAAAGAACTTCAAAACTTGTGCCAAAACCTTTTTAAAATGTACCAAAATTCCTTCCATATAGTCTCTCCAATATAACCTCTCCTCACCTCCAATTCATGATATATGAACCCCAGAAACCCTTATTTTATTCACTTGTTTAAACAAATGTGAATTTTCCTTGAGTGAATTACTAAAATGCCTCCTCCTCATGCCCATATATAGTGCTCTTCGGGGTCCAAATTGTCACTGTGGGGTCAACTTGTCAAAGGAGACCTAGTTAATAAACTTCAAAAAATCATATCTCCTCAACCATGAGGAGTTGGAGTGAGTGCCATATACCATTGGAAATGTCTCTAAATAAGCATTCCAACCATATATGTTATTCTTCATTTGAGCTATGGAAATGGAGTAAAAATCCATTCAAAGAAAGGGTATCAAGTTCTCTTTTTCTTGGACAACCTTTGACATAAATAACAACTTTTTTCAAAAATATCCCATTTTGTCACTGATGGAAACCAATATACTCCCTTTGTGATCATGCTCCCACTATCTCCATGCTTCCTAGTCTTTCTCTTCCTATTTGACATCAATGGAAATGGGTGATTATTCTCTTTGGGGTTGCTCCTTCTGAACTTATGGCACTCAATATTACTTTTCATTTCTTTTGTCTTCTTATCCTTTCCATCCTTTTTATCCTTGAAGTTCTTTTGTGTGGCTTTAATATTCTTTCTCTCCATTTTTTCTAGGATATATATGTTATTTTATATTCTTATTGTTGTTGCAATTAATCTTCCTAATTCTTCTTCTCCGATTTCACATTTTCAAGAATCAAATGTGAGATTCTATCCCTGAACACATATTTTTCTAACATTAAGGAGATTATGCTTCAAATATTCAAACAGTAAGCCATTTGTTACTTTTACATTGTCACTTCCAAGACTTACCAAGTATCTTGACAGAGGAGTCATTTCAAAATGAAAAACTGCCACTTTTTATTTTCTCCAAATTGACGAGTTTGTTTTGATCCCCAGTCATGTGTGTTGACAGCCTACTGTGTATGTACCATTCATGTTCTTTATTTTCAGTAAACATTTTTATTCTGCAATCTTCCTTCTTTTTCTTTTCCATATTGTATTTGATTTCTCTTTCTTTATGATATAGGAGCATCTTCTTTTATATTTATGAAATCTGGTGCCTTGTGACCAAGGTTATTGCATTTGTAGAATACCATGTTTTGATCCATCAGTGAATCAAATAGATTGTAATTCTTGTTAACAAATTCATGAGTATTTCTAGCTCTATGGTCATCATTTGTATATCCACAATCATTTATATTTCTTGTATAGTTATTTTTTGCAATTATTTTACAGTGAATTTCTTTATGTCCAAAGCTTTAGCAAGAATAATAGTGACCAAGAAAAATATACATAGTAGGAACGGACCTTCTTGGTGGTTCAATTTTCTTGAATTATGATCTTCTATTTCATATAGTGGTGACATGTTCCTATTATTATTCAACTTTTTTTTGTTTTTTGTCTTCACAATTCAAAGCATTGACATATCTTATAGGATTTTCTACATTTTTGCTTACTAGTTGTTTCATGTGTACTTTATCTATGACTGTTGTTTTTAAATTGTTGTCATAACCATGTCCCATCTTATCAATATGTGGTCTATGTTTGTTTATCATTTCATCTAATACTTTAGTACTTATTTCAAATTTCAAGTAATCATTTAACTTTGTTATTGTCAACATCAGCTCCTTTCTTATGTGATCAAATTTTTCTTTCAGTTCCTCATAATCTTTAGCTTTATCTAACTTCTCCTTCAAACTATTAATTTCCTTTTCAAGCTCATGATTCTCTTTTTCACACCTTTGCATTTTGCCTTTTAGTTCTCTATTTTTGTTTCTGATCTTGATATTTGCTTCTTCAGCATATCAATTTTTCTTCAAGATTCTCTTCAACTTCTTGTTTGGTTTCTGTATCATCTTTGATTCCCCAAAAGATGTCTAGTTCCATATTTGTTTCTTCTGCATCATACTTAATTCTATTGTCTATGATCTTCTTTAGAATCAATATCATTTGTTTCAAAAAAATTATGGTCTCCATTCTAGGTGTCTTGAATTATGAAGAGAACCTCCCTTGCATCGCATTCTTCTCCATCACTTTCATCTGAATAATTGTTGTTATCTTTAGAGTAAAGAATTTTTTTTCTTGAAGAAGCTTTTCTTTATTCAAAAGGACATCTCTTAGAACCTTGTCCTATTTTTCCATAATTAAAACATTTAAAGGGTTACATACCTTTGTATCTTCGAGTTCCCCTTTTTAGCTTCCTTACAAAATTTGCTTCTTCATATGGTTCATCATCATGTCTTCTTTCTACATTGTGTTCTCTCTTCCTTGACTGCTTCAAAACCTTAAATTTACTTTGTTAAGTTATCCATCTTCTATTTTTTTTCTCATTTCATATGTTGTGAGGGTTCCATGTAGTTCATCCATAGTCATTTTGTTCAAATCCTTGGTTTCTTCTACGGCAGATACCTTGGCATCATATCTCAAAGGAAACGATCTCAGTACTTTTTGTACTGTTGCACAGTAATTTATCACCGCTTTCACTCCCAGTCTTCTCATTGTGTCATGTGTCCAAGTCAAACATGCTTGTGACAGACAAATGCTCTCCTGCTGCCAATTGACCCACTTTTCCTAAGTTATCTGCCTCATTGCAACTATTGGCTTAATAAATGCGCTGAAAGGCGTTCATGAAAAATCCATTCACGATGTCAGCGCGGGAAGTACACCTGATTCCCACGATGGCCCGATTTTAAGCACCAGCGCGGGGCTATGTGTTTCTTTCAGTGATGATCTGACTAGTTGTACTGATCACTAGCGATGTCAGTGCTGAACCCCAGTTATGTTCCCGCGATGATCCAGATTGGGCGAATTTTTTCCAACAGTCGGCCTTCCAGATGACTCTAGACCTAGTTGTTGGCCTAGTTTATGTTGCCCTTCCCTCCCTGGTGTGGCAGTTCTGTCAATTGTGCTACCTTCCTTGATGATAAGCTCTCTCTTCCACCTTTCATGGAGACTCCTTCTCCTATTTAAACTCTCACTATTGCTATGCATTGCTAGTTTTTCTGATAGTTGGCTAGTTGAGTAGTGCTGTTAGTGTTTTGTGAGTTTGCTAGATAGTTGGTGTGAGAGTGACAAGTGCGGGATTGTTGATAGCTTATGGAAGGTTATGAAGTGCCCTTGATCTTGTGTAAAACTTATGAGTGAGAGAGCTCTTCTATGTTGGGAGAACCATGTCCAAAGAGTGAATGCTTGAAAAACATGCTGACTGGACTCTTTCTGAGAAGGCTTGTGACGTCAAGACTTTGGTTGTAAGCTGACTCTTATTTCATTATTAATGCAATCAATGATGTTTTCCTATGTCTTGTATGTAATGTACTTGATAGCTCATGACTTCTTGACTTTGTGAGTAAATAGTTCATTGTTGTATCCGATTATGTGCTTTGTTGTATTTCCTTTGCTTTGTTTCAGGTCAATTACTCATTGAGGAGAGGGAAGCAGAAGCTGGAGTAGCGCAACGGAACTCCATCAACCACCAGTTGAGGTAGGCCTCCAACTTTGACTATTTAAGGAAAGCTATTGTTGATCTGTCCTTGTTTGTGACTAGACCACTCTAGGGCTAGAGGGGTTGCCTCTGTCAGCAGAGGGAACACTCCCCTACATCCCAAATTGGTGACTCCACTGGGGAGGAGCTTTAGCCTTTGTTTTTCTTGTTTGCTCTTGCCTTGATTTTTTTGTTTTGGTCTCCTTTGAAGTTTTGGGGATTAGTTATCGGTCCTTTGATTTTCCTAGGTTAATTTAGGAACACCCCCTATTTGATTGAAAGATTGATTGTCTTTGATTTAGGAGTTTTGGTTTGCCTGTCACTATTTTTGAGCTTCGTCGCGGATTTAATTATAACAGTCGTGCTGTCATCGAACCCGACATTTTGTAATATTTTGTTCATCACGTAATTACACCTAACAGTCGGGGCGGTTCTGGAAATCGGACCATCGTGGGAAAGTCGCATATTCCGACGCTGACATCGCTTTGTTGTTGAAGCAGTTGCTTCATTAGTGCTTATTTCTTGTGTATTACCCACGTTGATTCTTATAGAATTGATTTTTTCAATTCTACCTCCTGAATCCATCGATCCTACTAGTCCCTTGCTTTCCTCGCTTATTTGATTACTTTATTTTCACTGTTCATGTTTAGGACACTTTTTCATGAGCTTTGTTGAATGAATCTTGTTTTCTTGCTTTGTGACCTAGTTTCATTGTTTTAAGTCTTTTGGATCAATTTTGCTTGGTTACTTGGTTACTCAAAGG
The DNA here is from genome assembly GCA_000404065.3 of Pinus taeda. NCBI lineage: Eukaryota > Viridiplantae > Streptophyta > Pinopsida > Pinales > Pinaceae > Pinus > Pinus taeda. Next base: position 68,044 of record APFE031388393.1, on the reverse strand, counting down.
TTCATTTGCAGCTTGTTGTTGATTTGTTTCAGCCTTCCCTTGAGCTTGCTTTTGGTTTATTGTTTATTGATCGGCATTGAACCAATTTTGCATGTTGATTCGATTTCTTCACTACCAAGCATAGATTACAATTGTTTGGGTCAACCGGATTTTTCCACGCTTCCTTGTCGCTTGTTTGTTTTTTAGATTTAAAGACATCAAAATCGAAAAGATTGCATTCATTTAGTATGAAAGTGAAAGTGAATTTGCAATTCTAGTTTGCGTATTGGAAAGGAAATGATAAATATCTCTCATTAGTATTTTCCATGCACTTTAGGAATCGGTGTCTGTATGCATTGAGTGACTGCCGTTGTTGTCTTGGTTTTCTTGGTTTGGAAAGAATTTCTCTACCCTCCCGTAGGTAGGTGTTCATTGAAGAAAAAGGATTTTTCATGCATTCTAGTTGCATCCTAGGATTTACTATATACACACGGTAAGGCCTGAAAACTGAAACATAATCCAAGATCAACTCTAAAATGAACTGAATGAATCTAACAATGCATTGGAACATAACGCACACTATTTAGAGGTCTAGGCTAGAGACGTGCTCCGACGTCGTTAAACCTAGTCACTTTTGTTTCCACTCAAGGTTGGGTGACTCCTCCTTTTGTGACTCAATAGTGGTCTAGTACGGACTTGTGCTCCCACGTACCGTCGAGTATATGGGGAGACCCCACTAGGTTATCATCCTTTATCCATAGGAAGCCGTGTCTGCCACCTTACAAGCGGTAACGCACCGAAAACAACATTCGGGAAGATTGACTGTCGTACGAAAAGTCCTTGGTTCTCATATGATTGCCAAGGTGTATATGCAGTTTTACGGATTGTTTGGTAAACCTTTTTCCTAGTTCTCCAGAGTAGTCACTTTCGCTCCTTTTCAAACACCTTAAAAGAAAAGGTTCCTCTAAGAACTTGTCACTTCAGGCTCATTAAACATTCGAAGGTGACTAGAGTCATCTTTTTTTCCTTTTCTCGACTCTTTAAAGATGAAAAGGTCAAGTTTTGTTCTGGTTTCTTAAAATTTATTTGGCCACGTTCACATTTACCATGTTAGATCTTGTTTGCGTTAGCTTGAGTAGGGTCCTTTCTCGTTAGTTTTCCTAGGATTTTTGAATCGAATCATCCTAGTGGAATCATCGATCCCGTCTCCCGTTCCAAGTGACCAAGGGTCTCCTTCTTCTATTGCTCCTGAGACATCGGTTGGTAGTGGTACTCTCCCTGTTATTCCGAGTATCCAACCGTTGAACTCTCGCACTCCAAAAGATGACTTTTACGATATCCATTGGAACCCCGTTTGGGAGCCTTCCGAAGAAGATATTCCTATTACTCCTCCTAGTGTTTTGGTCCCAATGTCTTCCTCTAACATGGATGACACATCCCTCATCACGAGTGAAGCATCCGTTGTAATGAGCGGTGAAATTCCTATCTCAGCAGAGATTCCACCCTTCAGTGTCACCCCTCTCGGTGTCACATTGCCCTTACACTATAGGGCTTTGAGGGATGTTATTGGTTCTAGGACCTCCTTTACGGGTACTATGTGGGATCACAACATCACTCCGACTTCGGGGTCTTTTATTCCTCAAATTCACAATACATCTATCACTTCAGTCCTGACTATTCCAACTATCTGTGTAGCTTCTTCAGCGCATGTTGTTGGTGTCGTCAATGCATCCTCAGTTGTGACCACTGTTGTTGGACCTTCCCCCAGTTCAGCAAACAGTGGCCCATCAGCACCTACATCCAGAGTTGTCGATCCTATGCTTAGTGCCCCACCTTCGTCTGGTTCCATTCCAGCAGGGGGGGCATACGATCAGTATTTGCAAGCTGTCCAGAATCTGGGGTCACAAGGTCCGCTCCATTACTATGATCCCATTGGGCATCATCATTATCTTTCCGGTCCCTTGCCATCTCAGCCTACGGTTGAGGTCTCAGTCCCATTAGCTGTTGATTGGGGTACCTCTGGTTACGGTGGTGGCCAAGTACCCCCCTGTGAATCTTCAAGGACCACCTTATCAAGGTCAGCCATCTTACACGCAGCCTCCCTATGGACAGCAGTATTACGGTCAATCTTATCCAGGGCAACCTGGAGGCCCACAAGGACAACCCTTCCAGGGAAAACCTTCGGCCTATGGTGGTTCATCTTTTACTTATCTCAAGCAACCCTCTAGAAATCCAGGACAACCTTATATGCAACAAGGACAACCTGGGGTCCACTAGGGATACCCTACTGGGCAGGATGGTTAGCCTTACATACAGCAAGGTAAACCCACTGCCCATTCTGGTCAACCATCTGGACAAGTTGGTCAAACTCAAATCCAATCAGGCCAGCCAACTGTCTAGTTTGCTCAGCCATCTAGTCCATCAGGACAGCCCTCAGTTGTGCAAGGACAACCCAGCACCCAGCAGGATCAACCATCTGGGCAAATGGGCCAATCTCAATCTCAACTAGGTCAACCTTGTGGCCAGGTGGCTCAGCCCCAATCCTCTTAATGACATCTTACCGGGCCTGCTCAACCAGGCACTCAAATGATTGTTGCTTCTCAAGCTCCACCCATTTTTTAGCCCTAGTTTGGACTCTAGACCCAAGCTGGTCTTCAAATGCAGGGTGGATCTCAACTTTAACCTGCTTATCAAGCACAGCCTAGTCCCTAGGCTCAGTATGGATCCCAACCGCGTTATGTTTTCCAGCAATCCCAAGGGAAAACTCAAATTGTCGTATCAAAATTATCAACAACTGCATGTGAGTCCTTATCAGGATTACCAGCAACCGTATGTTGCTCCTACAGGCCAAGTTGGTAATCAATGGAATGTTGGGGGGCAAATCCAAGGTCAGCCATCCAGTTATAGCTACAACCCCTACAGACAAAATCCCTACGGGCAGAACCCCTATGGGCCAAATCCGTTCGGACAAAATCCATGGGGGCAACAAGCAGCTGGCTGGAACTCTAGTGCTACCTCCTACCCTTAGCCTCAGATGTCCTTTAATCCTCAATTACCCTTCTTAGCAAAGTTGGAGCTACCGGATGTCTCCAAGCTGACCAATGATCCTATCCTTCATAATCTGTATTGGCCACCGGTCCCAACTAAGATTCCCGGTGATTGTCCCAAATTTGATGGCAAAGATAGAGAAGACCCCCAAGCCCACGTTATGACTTATCATCTATGGTGTTTGTCAAATTCATGGCTCGATGATTCAATCTGGCTTCGCCTTTTTCAAAGGACCCTCACTGGTTCTGCTGCTAAGTGGTATATCGAGCTAGCTCGCGGATCTTTTCAGGATTTTAACTCGTTAGCAATGGCATTTTTAACTCATTTTGGGTGCCAATTATGTATGATACGGGCACACATCTCCTTACGTCCCTTAAACAAACAACGGATACGCACATCTCCTATCACATCCATGAGTGGAGACGACATCGTCGTTTGATTAAGTTTTGGATTCCCGATCACCTCCTGACCGATTGGTTTACGACCTCATTTGTCCCTCCCATCGCACAAGATATTGTTATGGGAGCATGTGTAACTGAAGAGCAAGCTATTGCGCGTGCTAAATACCTTGACTTGGTTTACTCCCAGTCCGGTATGCTATATGATTATTTGCCTGACGCCCCAAGGCCTGGAACTTCCAAGGCTCTGCCAAAACCATCTGTTGATGGTGTCATAGGTTCTGTCAATTCGTCCTCTAAGAAATCTTTCGCAAACCCTAGGAAGCAAAAGTCGAATGCTTCGAATGAAAATACTTCTTAGGCTGTGTCTAATTCTGGAAATAATTCTGAGGTTAACGTCATCCAGTCCACCATGGTGGACAAAGCCTCGAAAGGAAAAAAGAAGGGAAAGGGAAAAAATAAAGCTGATCAACCCAAGCAGGATTCCCCTAAACCTCCACCTGAGGAAGGAACCAAACCCAAGCCCAAGTATCCTTGTCTTATCTTTGATGAGGATCACTATACCAAAGACTGCCCTAGGCGGTCTGAAGTTAGTCGCTTGTTGAAAGGTGCTCTTGTGACTCCTGTGGTGTTGAAAGAACCTTTCCCCTCACAACAAATGCAAATGGTGGCTGACCCATCCCAATCCTTTTCTCCCTTTGGTTCTCAAGTATTCATGGCTAGGACAATCCCCCTTCACATTAGCACTCGAGCAAAAGAATATCCCTCGCCTACCGGGAAAGAGCCAGAGGTCCCCTCTACCGCTCCTCCATCCAGTTCTAGTCCACTCCATATCAAAAGACCTAACACTGAGACTCCCATCCAACCCCCTCCTAAAGGTGTACTCAGGAAATCTTCTTACAACCCTAACGCTCGTGTTGCTCAGCACCACAGAATCGTGTAGGACTTAGCCCAAGCTCCGTCAGCTATGTCCGCTCTCGAAGTTCTCCAGAGTTGCCCCTCCCAAAGGAAGTCCTTGATATCAGCTAACGGTGGCATCGACCCAGCTGACTCAGACCTGATTACTTTTGATCTCGAAAGCCATGTACCGAGACTACCTCACCAAATTGACTTCCTTATCCAGGTCATCATCAATTATAAAACGATATTGTATGGTCATTGATGAGGGCGTTTCAACTTGCATCATGTTTGTTGCTTGTTGGAAGGCTATTTGTTCTTCGACTCTGAGCCAGACTCCTATGACCTTGGAAACCTTTGATGGGAGAGAGTCTCTCCCTTATGGTATACTCCAACGTTTTCCGATTACTTTGGAAGGAAAGACGGTAGAAGTAGAAATTGAAGTCGTTGATGCCAATGTAACTTACAACCTCCTTTTGGGCCGAAGCTGGACATACGCCATGCGAGTCATGGCTTCATCTCTATTTTGTGTCATTAGTTTCCCTCATCAAGGGAAGATTGTCACAGTAGACCAGCTGTCTTTCTTCGCCTCCTCTTTCGAAGGCAACGTGCCTTTTGTGGAGCATACCTCCATTCCATTAGAGAGTGTGGGAGCTGGGCTCTTTAAATATCTTTCCCTTATGGGTGTCTTTTCACTCCCACCTCCGAACGCAGCTCTTATTAATATAATTTCCGTTCGATCTGATCCGTGGATTCTCCCCCCCACTGATCAGGTAGAATCTTGGGGCGATGAGATGCCGTTTAGTCCTACTAAGCTCAACTACGTCACGATTGTTTCTGCATCAACTCCCCCTCTTGAATCCGCTCCTCTGAGCAGAGCTCTTGACTCGTACGCTCATTCCCCTTGGCTCGAAGACGACGCTTCTTCGGATCTTTTAAAGGAAACATTTCCTTCTAATGAAGTTATTATCGATACCATGTCCCTCGAGGAACCCCCTTGGTCTGATCACCACCATTGTTCCTCGTTTCTCCCTGCCCACTGAGAAATGCTTACCTGTCTTGAGCGGTTTGTTCTTGTCTCCCCTCGCAACCCCTTCAGACACCCATTCAAGTTTATCAAGTGTCCTCTGAAGGGAATATGGGAAACATCACGCAAACCCAGCCGATTGACATCTCTTTTAAACCGGGGATTGTCGAGCACATCCATGTTGCAGTAACTTGTACTCCTGAGGAGATTCAGCTCTATACGGGTCTTTTTCGCGAATTTCATGACGTGTTTGCTTGGTCTTACGAAGAAATAACAGGCATCGACCCTAGTATTGTGGTGCATGAGATACCCTCGTATCCGAGTGCTAAGCCTGTGTTACAGTGTTTACGCCTCGTGCACCCCCGAAAGGCTGCAGCCATTAAAGCGGAAGTTGAAAAAATTCTTAAGGCTGGTTTCATCTACCCCATCCCCCTCACAGATTGGGTCTCCAATATCGTCCCTATGAATAAAAAGCAGGGCACCATCAGGGTCTGTGTTGATTACCGTGATATTAATCGAGCCTATCCCAAGGATAACTACCCCACACCCTTCATTGACCAGCTCAGTGATGAGTGTGCCGGAAGTGAAATGTACTCGTTTATGGACGGTTTTTCTGGTTACAACCAGATTAATATCGCGCCCGCCGATCAGCACAAGACCGCCTTTATCTGTCCGTGGGGCACTTTCGCCTACAAAAAGCTTCCTTTCGATTTGAAAAATGTCGGTGCTACCTTTCAATGCGCGATGTCTTATGCATTCCATGATATTCTCCACATCGTTTAGCCTTACCTGGATGATCTACCAGCTCATTCAGCTAAGCGCCAGGACCATCCCACCCACCTTCATGAAATCTTTCTCCGCTGTCGACACTACCGCATCCGGCTCAATCCACATAAGTGTGTCTTCTACGTAGAGTCTGGAAGACTTCTTGGGTTCATCGTCTCTCGAGAGGGCATCCGTTTGGATCCCCTTAAGGTCGAGGCCATTATGAATCTTCCTCCCCCTGCTTCTTTGTAGCAATTGCAGAGTTTGCAGGGTAAAGCGAATTTTTTACGATGCTTTATTCCGAACTATGTTGAAGTGGCCAAAGGTTTCACACGGTTATTAAAGCGGGACACCCCTTTTCTTTGGGATGCCGCTACTCAAGAGTCCTTTGAGCACCTCAAGGATCTCCTTGTTTCTGCTCCATTGTTGCATCCTCTTAATTATCATCATGACTACACTCTGTACTTGGCCGTTGCTGATACCACTATTGCCATGGTTCTCGTTCAAGATGATGACGATGACACTGAGCATGTCATTTATTATCTCAGCCGCCATTTATTAGATACGGAATCTTGATACGCTCACGTTGAGAAGTTGGAATTGGTCGTTGTTTGTGCCATCCAACGTTTCCGCCATTATATCTTATTGCGCACTACGACAGTGGTTTCTGATTGCAACCCGATGACGTACATTCTATCGCGTCAGTTGCTGGGGGGCAAGTACTCGAAGTGGATTTTCATCCTCCAAGAGTTTGACTTGGAACTCACTGCTGCCAAGTCCAAGAAATCTCTCATATTCGCTGAATTGTTATTCTCTTTGCCATCTCTTACCGCGCCCTCTCGGTTAGAGGACCATATTCCAGACGAAACCTTGTTCTTGATCAGCGCCCTCAATCCTTGGTACAGGGATATCATTGTTTATCTGCAGACATCCTCTTTTCGTCCTGATGTGTCTAAGGACGCTCGGTGACGGATTCGCCATCAATCTCAGCCCTATCATATTATTGGGGACATCCTGTACCGTCTCGACGCCAACTCTGTTCTCTGCCAATGTTTAACGCTCGAGGAAACAGAGCGAGTTTTAAATGACTACCATTCTGGCGCCTGTGGTGGTCACATGTCCAGATATGCTACTGCTAAAAAGATCCTTCGTGCCGATTACTTTTGGCCCTCCATCTTTAAGGACTTCATTCTTGCCGTCCGTTCCTGTCACGAGTGCCAAATCTACCAGCGGAAGATGCATGCGCCTCCCGCTACATTGCACCCTGTTGTTGCCGTCGGCCCTTTTGCAAAATGGGGCATTGATTATATGACCTGTAACCCTCGCTCGGCTAGGGGGCATGGGTATATCATCGTTGTCGTTGATTACTTCACAAAATGGGCTGAGGCAATGCCCACACTATCTGAAGATGGTCACATAGCGGCGCAATTTTTGTTTAATCATATTATTTCACGGTTCGAAGTCCCCCAGAACCATTGGCATGCACAAGTCCAACTGGCACCTGATGTTGTTCTCTGCCCTGTGGACCTATTGAACTTTTTTGAAGGATGCCACTAGTTTCACTCCGTTCCAATTGGTTTACGGACTGGAGGCTACCCTTCCCATCAAGTGTGAGATCCCTTCTTTGAAATTAGTCGTCGAATTACTCCCTAACACTACTCCGGTAAAAGAGCGTCTTCTTTACCTAGAGCGGCTAGACGAGACTCGTCAACTAGCCTCTCTAGCTATCGAAGCACAGAAGAAGAGAGTAAAAACTCACTTCGATCATACTGTTCATCCTCACTCTTTCGTTGAGGGAGATTTAGTCCTACTCTATGGTCAAGCCAATGATAAGCTGGGGGTAGAAAAATTCGAGCCCATGTGGCATGGGCCTTATATTGTAAAGCGACTTTTGCAAAAAGGAGCCTATGAGCTGATTGACTATGAAGGGAACCCTCTGGATAAGCCCCAAAATGGGCTTTACTTGAAAAAGTATTATGCATGAATTCCAGGCACTCTGATTTGTACATACATGTGTTTTAGGAGGTGTATTGTGTGTGTGTGTTTTCATGTTTTTGGCTTGGTGTGTCAGCGTGATTACTGCTTATTGTGTCCTTTTGCTTCCTGTGCAGATGTCTGGTGCGCCTTACGTTGGTTTCACCGATGGTGCCTCCCGTAGTACACGCAACCTGTCCTCTGCGGCATGGGTGATCTACGATCCTCATGGTGAGCTAGTAGACCTTTGAGGTGTTTGTTTAGGTTGTACCACAAACAATGTGGCTGAGTATAGTGTAGTTATTGAGTTACTAGCCGTGGCAATCAATCTCGGTATTCGAACATTGGTGGTGAACTTGGATTCTCATCTTGTCATCCACCAGCTCAATGGGCATTATTCCGTCAGAGACCATCAGATTCTAAGGCGATATCTACGTGTTAAGTTGTTGGAAATGAATTTTGATTTCATCACATATCAACACATTCCAAGACGATTAAATATGTTAACTGGTGCATTAGCCAATTATGTATTATATATACATTTGCCACAATAAACCATAGGAATATGTATATATATATCATATGGCACATTGAGGCGCTCAAAAAATAAGTGTATATGTCTGAGCAGAGCCTGTGCTCTCCGTACATCTGAGACACATGTCTCTCAAAAAAATCATCAACAACAAGTAAACCCAGGCATCTATTGTGGCAGGTTGTGCTCCCTATAGCACACCGCCGCCCATGCCACCCACCTCAACAAGTGGTGTGCCCTGGGCTTCACCCCAACCGTGTGAATCCGTAATGCTACAGGGACCTCCTCAACCCCCTGGTAGTCAGGGATCCCCGCCATTGGTCCCTTAAGGTTTCTGGCCATCGTCTCCACCTCGTCATCTACCGGGGGAGCCATGGCTAGTGTTGCGATGCCCTGCGCATCCCTCCGTGCCTTCGGAGCCAACCCAGCGGGTCTCACTGGTCCTACATCTACAATTCCACAGTGTTCATCATTAGTGCATATACATAAAAACATCATAAACAAATAAAATGTAAAAAATGTGTGATCAAGTGTCTTACCACCATCATCCCACTGCTCACCATCGAGCAACTGCATGTCGGGGTCTCCGCGGAAGTCCATGCCGCCATACAGCCAATCCTCAACAAAGATCACCTGACGCTCCAACCACTCTCGAAACAGTATCCCCCATGATACTGGTCGCCCACCACCTTCTCATGGCATGACATGTGCCCACCATGTAGCTCTGGTCTCACGTGGTCTGGGCGCGTCTAAATCCATATCCTGAAGTTGCAGTGTCGGCACCCGCTCCAGCATGAGCGGGACTAAGATGGATCCATAGCCAAACTGCTTCGTCTCCCCTCAACAACATCTGGTAAGCTGCCTTTTCATGTTTGTTGTCACCATGTCTGCCCAGTTAAACATGGTTGGGTTCAAACATTCGAGAGCCAACCGAAGATGGGTCTTCGAAGCCTCATGTTGGGTTTGGGAGTCCACTGCCCATGTCACCATAAATAACATGGCACGAAGAACCACATCGTTTACCGTCGGGATTTCCACCTTCCCACTCTTCGTTTTGCGTGCCCCTGGGCACACTCGAGCCATGAGCATCTCTAGTGATTCGTCCCCAGGACGTTGGCCCTCCAAGATCGGCCTCACACCTCGATGGGATAGCCCGGTCAAAAAATAGATATATGTGGCGTCAAATTCAATATCCCAGCCTCAGATAACAAATCTCTCATCTATAGGATTCCAGGCCCAGATCAATAGCTCTAGCAAATCAGGCTGTGACCGGAGGTGAGGAGTAAGGAAGAATTGAGCAACCCACATGCTCGCAATGTGTTTTAGCACCCCATGTCGGCGAAAGCTTGGATATCATTGTCATCGTGCATTCGTTCTTGCCAAACGAACGCCATTATAGCCTGCATGACAAAGAAACTTTATTAGCGCCCTTGTTGCAGAGATCTAAACGTTAATTTTATAAAAAAATGGTCGCTCGGCATCATCGCATCTGTTTCTAAAACAGACACGATGATCATGGTGCGCTAGTGTTAATTTCTCCAATCATCGCGGAAGTACACCACTTTTCCACAATGATCGGGTCGCGGTCTGTGTCAATTTTTATCGGTCATCGCAGACCCGAAGGCAAAACCTGCAATGACCGAGAGCGGAATTTGTTTTGAAAAAACCACCTAAACTAACACATCCCACGGTCAAATGCAGTAAAAAATACATTGAATTAAAGCATAAGATGAAATCTACCTACCTGGAAGAAGTTTCAGGACGAATGGTGGATGAACGGGTCGGAATGAGCTCACCAACTTCGGTGCTCCAAAATCCTCTACAGTGCATAAACAGTAACAATGGTGAAAAACAATGGTAAAAACCCCCTTTTATAGGAATTTTAGAAAATTACAAAATTATATTTGGTAAATGGGTTTTCTCCTCATTGTTATCATATGAAATATGATTCTTCTAGCTATATTGTTGATTTTATATGGAATGGGTTTACAAGTGGTGTGTTTCGTGCAGGAGTTTTGAGTCCACTTGATCCGTGAAGTCGTTTTTAAGCTCTTTTCCAACTAAAAACATGAAAAGATAGCCGAGTTGTTCCTCTTGACTCGTTAAAAGTAAATAGGAGGCAGTCACCTTTAAGCTCTTTTTCCAACCGTTTAAATGAGAAAAGATTGTCGGGCCTTTGTCGTTTCAGGCTCGTTAATGGTTACGAAACGACGTGATTTCAATCGCTTTTCTACATTTTCAGATTGAAGTCACTAATTATGAAAAGTACTCCTCGGTCGTAATGGTCGGGCGGTTCTTTCGAGTATTGTTTTATACTTTTTCGGGCTCGAGAGACACAACTTTATGAAAAACGACCCCTCTGGAGTTTTCTTTTCTGTGTCTTTTTCAAACTCCCTAAACATGAAAAAGACTCCGAGTTTTGCCTGTGTCGTACTCATTAAACCCTGAAGACGTTGGACTCGTCACCATGACGAGACTCGAGCTTTTCCTCCCTAGGGCTCGTTAAACTATTACTAGGTTGGATTCAGTAACATGTTTTTCGTCATTTGCCTATGGCAGCGAGTCACTGTTGAACATCGACACTTCTACTTCTTGTCGGGTTGGGACATCCATACATCATCACTTGGCCTTCCACAGGTTTGGTTGTCTTTTAGCCTCCTTCCATATGATCCATGTTGTTTTCATCAAGCCTCTGAATGCTGCCACCCTCCAGAGTCGTATCACCGACATGTTCAAGAGTATAATCCTTCTGCAGTTTACACCTCTGTCTTCGTTCCTGATACTTTGTTGCACCATCTATGATCCAGGTGGATATTGGTGGCCACCCGCTAATTCCACGTGGATCCCCTCTAGTGCTTCTTTCAGTTTCCTTAATTATAGCATAGTTTACTATTTTTAGCAGTTTTTCGGGTCCTAAACTTCCGGAGCCGTTTTGAGGCCCTAAACGACGTTTTTTGGGAAATCTACGTTTTTTGGGAAATTTCCCGCCAGCGATTTTTCTGTCTAAAAATCGTCTTTTCCATCGTATTCCTCAGAGAGATCTTTCCAACGGGCTATCATGCACGTCAAACAGAGATAAGACGACCAATTCGCGACCCCGGGAAGTTGATGTACCAACTTACCCAAAAACAAGGCCCACAATTTGGCGTTTCATCTTCCAGGGTTAGGTTTTGGAATGTGAAGGGTTTTTCCATTGTTTTCTCAACAATAAATAGGCCTTCGAGCCTCATTGTAACACAGTTCGAAGAGGCATGTAGCCACACATCTCTTCTCAGAGATAAGCTGCCATCGCCCTAGCTGGTTTATTTCCATTTCTGGTTGTAAGCATATTTCAGTATTTTCCATTAATGAAATGAAGGATTATTTCCGCTGCATCTTTGTGTATATGGTTATCTTTGTAGTTCGTTGCGTTCTTGTTTAAGTCTGGATCAGTGGTATCATAGTTGTATGTTTTTTCTCTGTTTTTCTTTGCATGTCCCCAACAAGGTCGGGATATAAGGAGTTAGGGCTTGAACTGGTCGAACCTTTGCAAGACCAACCTCGCAAATCCCAACGGCCTCCCATGACGGACGAGAAGAAAGACGAGGGGGCAAGAGATCCCATCAAAATCTTGCTCGAAGAAGCCCTCGAGCGACAACGGAACGCGATGATGGACAGCTTTACCCAGATCCTTCAGCGGCTACCCGGAAGCAACGCATCGGCTTCCAGCAGCTACTCTGGAAACGGCACACCCTTTAAGGTACAAATTAATTTTGAAATCCCCATATTCGAGGGTCAGATAGATGCAGACGCCGTAGATAAATGGTTAAATCTGCTAGAGGGTT
>APFE031388393.1:25468-53581 GCA_000404065.3 Pinus taeda | reverse complement strand
TTTACTATTTTTAGCAGTTTTTCGGGTCCTAAACTTCCGGAGCCGTTTTGAGGCCCTAAACGACGTTTTTTGGGAAATCTACCGCCAGCAATTTTTCTATCTAAAAATTGTCTTTTCTATCATAGTCCTCGGAGAGATCTTTCCAACGAGCTATCATGCATGTCAAACGGAGATAAGACAACCAATTCGCGACCCCGGGAAGTTGATGTACCAACTTACCCAAAAACAGGGCCCACAATTTGGTGTTTCATCTTCCAGGGTTAGGTTTTGGAATGTGAAGGGTTTTTCCATGGTTTTTCCATTGTTTCTCAACAATAAATAGGCCTTTGAGCCTCATTTTAACACAGTTCATAGGCATGTAGCCACACATCTCTTCTCAGAGATAAGCTGCCATCACCCTAGCTGGTTTATTTCCATTTCTGGTTGTAAGCATATTTCAGTATTTTCCATTAATGAAATGAAGGATTATTTCCGCTGCATCTTTGTGTATATGGTTATCTTTGTAATTCGTTGCGTTCCTGTTTAAGTTTGGATCAATCTACCACTTGTTCCTTATCTCGTGTCATTGATGGGGAAAACATTATGGCCCTCCTGCGATGGGTCATCTCCTGTCGACATCAGCTCATTATCCAGGAGATTGACCTAGAGGTCCCCTTTGGTACCTTGGAGCTTGCATGCCTCAATGGCAAGTTCTTCACACCTTAGGGTCGATTTGCATCATTGGTCACCGATTGGGTGATTCCACGAGTGTTCGACTTCAGCTCATTCTTCACACTTCGTGGATTGTACTAGACAATACCTTGAGATCCATTGTCATCATTGGTGGTTTCTCTCGCGCTTGTTAACGGTTTCCATCACTGACCGGTAATCAAGCGACTTTCTCTCATGCTCAACTTCGACACCTCCATTTGCAAGATGGAATTTGTACTATTGGTCAGTTGGGTTCAAGACCCCAGGCTCAGATTACATGCGCTCGGGTTGCGTGGATTGGTTTATGATTACATGACTCATTGATGGATGGTTGCGCCCATACCTGAGTCTTCATGGATGGCTGCGACCATACCTTTATCATTATCATGGTCTCATTAACTGGGTGGTTGCGTCCATACCATAGACATTTTTCCGTATGTCTTTTGGATGGCTGCGCCCGTGCCTAGACTACATGTACTTCAGAGATATCAGTTCGCCTTACGCACAAGTCCTTCCAGAGGGTGTTCCGGCTCAGTTGTTTTGTAAAGAATTTCACCCCTCCCACTCTCTCAGGCTTCATACTTTAGGGGGCATCTATTACACAGTAATTTATCACCGCTTTCACTCCCGGTCTTCTCACTGTGTCATGTGTCCAAGTCAAACATGCTTATGACAGACAAATGCTTCCCTGTGCTACCAATTGACCCACTTTTGCAAATTTATCTGCCTCATCGTGTATGTTTCCTTAATAAATGCACTGATAAGCGCTCATGAACAGACAAACCGCACTGCTAGCGCAGAAGTACACGTAATTCCCACGATGGCACGATTTTATGCATCAGCATAGGTCCATGCGGTCCCTTCAGTGATGATCTGACTATCTGCACTAATCACTTGCGATGTTAGCGCTAAGGATCAGTTTTGTGCCTGTGATGATCGAGATTGGGTGAATTGTTCCAATAGTAAGCCTTCTAGATGACTCCAAACCTGGTTGTTGGCCTTGTTTATGTCGCCCTTCCTTCTCTAGTGTGGCAGTTCCGTCAATTGTGCTACCTTCCTTGGTGATAAGCTCTCCTTTCCACCTTTCATGGAGACTCCTTCTCCTATTTAAACTCTCGCCATTGTTATGCATTGCTAGTTGGACAGTTTGATAGTTGGCTAGTTGAGCAGTGCTATGAGTGCTTTGTGAGTTTGCTAGATAGCTGGTGTGAGTGTGATAAGTGTGGAATTGTTGATAGTTTGTGGAAGGTTGTAAGGTACCCTTGATTTTTTGTGAAGCTTATGAGTGATAGAGCTCTTGTGTGTTGGGAGATCCATCTTCAAAGAGTGAATGCTTGAAGAACATGCTTGCTGGATTCTTCTCTAAGAACGCTTGTGACGTCAAGACTTTGGTTCTAAGCTGACTCTTATTTCATTATTAATGCAATCAATGATGTTTTCCTATGTCCAGTATGTAATGTACTTGATAGCTCATGACTTCTTGACTTTGTGAGTAAATAGTTCATTGTTGTATCTAGTTATGTGCTTTGTTGTATTTCCTTTGCTTTGTTTCAGGTCGATCACTCGTTGAGGAGAAGGAAGCGGAAGCTGGAGCAGCGCAACGAAACTCCATCTACCACCGATTGAGGTAGGCCTCCAACTTTGACTGTTTAAGGAAAGCTATTGTTGATCTGTCTTTGTTTGTGACTAGACCCACTCTAGGGCTAGAGGGGTTGCCTCTGTCCGCAGAGGGAACACTTTCCTACATCACACCCCTCGTCTTTCTTCTCATCCGCCATAGGAGGCTGTCGGGATTTGCGAGGTTGGTCTTGTAATGGTTCGACCAGTTCAAGCCCTAACGCTTTATATCCCGACCTCGTTGGGGACATGCAAAGAAAAATGGAGAAAAAACAGACCACTCTAATACCATTGATCTGGATTTAAACAGGAACGTAATAAATTATAGAGATAACCATAAACATAGAGATGCAGTGGAAATAATACTTCATTTCATTAATGTAAAATACTAAAATATGCTTACAAACAGCAATGGAAATAAACCAGCTCGAGAGATGGTAGCTTATCTCTGAGAAGAGCTGTGGCAGCTACATGCCTCTAAACTCTATTACAATGAGGCTTGAATGCCTATTTATTGTTGAGAAACATGGGAAAACCCTAAACATCCAAAAACCTAACCCTAGAAGATGAAACACCAAACTATGGGCCCTGTTTGGTTAAATTGGTACATCAACTTCCTGAGCTTGTAGCTTTGGCATACGATCTCTGTTTGACGCGTACAATATCTCGTTAGAAATATCTATCCGAGAACTACAAATTTGGGAAGAGCGGACACATGTTGCTCCCAGTTTTCCCAAAAAACGTTGTTTAGGGCCTCAAAATGGCTCCGAAAGTTCAGGACCTGAAAAACTGCTAAAAATAGTAAATTGTGCTACAATTAAGGAAACGGAAAAGATGAAAGAAACAATGGTAGGGGTCCAAGTGGACTTGGTGGGTGGCACCAATATCCACCTGGATCACCCAGAAACAAGGAAGGTTGTGTATAGACGAGATGTGGTGTTTAGAGAGGTGAAAGATTTTATTAAACATGAATTCCTACCAAAGGAACCTGAGAAGATAGAGTTTAAGCTAAAGGAGAAGAATCAAACTCTACAGCAGAAGAGAATCAGAAGATGAAGAGCCACAAACTCCAGCTGTGAGAAGATTAGTTCGAGAAAGAAGACAACCATAAAGGTACAGTCCACCTACTTTTTGTTAAAAAATTTCTTTATCTATTACTGATGATGATCCCATAACTGTTTTACTCTGGAAAGGGGCCATGGTTGATGAAATGGCATCTTTGCACAAAAATGAGACTTGGGATGTGGTGGAATTTTCGGCTGGAAGGAAACCCATTGGCATCAAATGGCTATTTAAGAAGAAGATGAATGTAGAAGGCAAGGTGGAGAAATACAAAGCTCGATTGGTAGCAAAAGGTTATTCCCAAGTGTTGGGAATTGATTTTGGTGATATTTTTTCTCCTGTTGCGAAGGTAACTTCTACTGGATTTTTTTTATCTGTTGCTACTACTTTTAATTTTGAGTTAGAAAAAATAGATGTGAAGACATCATTTCTTCATGGCGATTCAGAAGAAGAGATCTACATGAATCAAGCTAAAGGCTTTGTAGTGAAGGGTAGGAAAAACTAGTATGCAGGTTAAAAAAGTCTTTGTATGGGTTAAAACAGTAACCAAGGATGTGGTACTGGAAATTTGATACATTTATACAGGGACTTGGCTTCAATAGAATCAAAGAAGATCATTGTGTATATTTTAATTAATTGGCGACCGTTTTATTTATCTAGTCTTGTATGTGGATGATATGTTCCTAATTGGAAATGATAAAGAAATTATCCAGGAATTGAAGACTCAATTGTCCTCCAAATTCAACATGAAAGATATTGGTGTTGCAAACTATATTTTGAGCATGGAAATTAAATGAGATCGAGCAAAGAGGAAGCTCTAGATAAACCGGAGGAAGTATGTCGATACAATACTACAGAGGTTTAATATGTGGGATAGTAAATCGATGAAGGTTCCTATTCCTGTAGATGTAAATTTATCTTCTGAATAATGTACCAATACCCAAGAAGAGGAAGAGGACATGTCTCGTGTTCAATATGCAAGTGTTTGTACTAGACCAGACATTGCACATGCAGTGGGAGTATTTAGTAGGTTTATGTCAAAACCAAGGAAGGATCATTAGACAACAATGAAGCGGGTTTTCAGGTATTTGTGTGGCACTAGTGATTATGGTCTATGCTACCAAGGAAGACCAACATTGGATAGATTTTTAGACATCTGTGACTTTGTTGTTGTAGACTCAGCTGGAGACATGGATCAGAGAAGATCTATAATGGGTATGTGTTTAGCCTATTGTGAGGTGCAATAAGATAGATGAGCTAGACACAATTTGTAGTGGTACTTTCAACTACAGAGGTAGAATACATGGAAGCCACTCATGCAAGCAAGGAAGCAGTTTTGTTGCAAAGATTGTGTTCAATTATGGGGTTAGTACACTGAGATATAAGGATAGACTGTGATAGCCAAAGTGAAATTTTCTTGGCAAAGAACCCTGCTTATCATTCAAAGACAAAGCACATTGATGCTCAGTATCACTTTGTGAGGGATATGGTTGACGACAAAAAAGTGTTGTTGGTAAAGATGGACACTTTGAGGAATACTGCAGATGCATTGAGGAAGTTTGTGAGCACTAAGAAGTTTTATTGGTGTACAGAAACAATGGGCATTGCAGGGTTGGACCAATGACTAAGTTCTCATGTGACACCCTGTGTGGAAAGAAAACAAGAAGTGGGAGAATGTTGGGTGTGTGTTATATTCTTTCCATGACTAGCCCCACCCACAAATCTGGGGCTGGCTAAGATCCCCCTTCGTTGCGTTAGGCGCAGAGGGGGTTTGAGGGGGTAGTAGCCCCCTTCTATGGGGTCCAGGGCAATGCCTTGGGAATTTTTTTTTGACCCTATATTAGGTGGGCAAACCTACCTATGGTTTTGTGAATGGGTTTTGCAATGGTTTTGGGCATGATGGTTTTCTACCCATGGTATCTTGTATATCTGGTCAAGGGAACTATGGTTATGTTCTAATCCAAGGTTAATGGATTGGGGTTTATGGATGCTTTGACATGTATATATATTTGTTGTAACATTGAAACGAATATAATGAAAAATCAATCTCGTAGTCCTAGTTTTGGAATCCAAGGGAAAATCTCTATGTATATCTATTTTATGTTTTATGCTCTTGCCATTGTTTATTGTATGTTTTTAAGAATTATTTTGCAGGTAATTTCTATACAGGGTTAAAACCTATAGGGGTTGCGGTATTGGTGGTGGTTCGGATGGAGCACTAGGCACTGCATATGGATAATAAGGAGATGGGGAAACATTAGGATAGACAAGTGGAGCAACAACTAGACCTGGAATCTGTTGATGCGGATGGGGATGTGGATGGGGATATGCATATGACGTGATGGAACTTGGATAATAATTGTCATTTTGGGGGGATAGGTATAAGAGGAACTGGTCCCCTCTTGGGGTTGACCATAACTCATTATAGATGGAGCATATGGTTGAAGTTGAGGGTGTGAATGGATCCAACGATACCATCAGCGGCATGAGAAGCCCCCGGTGCATTAGAGGCACCAAGCTAAGGCAGATTAGGAATGAAAATATAAACATAACCTAACTGAGTGTAGATCAAGTCAAAATTCAAGGATACTTGGAGTGAATATTCCTCATATTAAGGCAAGTGAGAAGCGACATCTTTAGAAATGGTGGCCAAAATAAATCTAAGGAACCAATCCATATAGATGTGGTCTTCGAATTTAGGAGATTTACATATGCTCCTCCTTCTACGCCATTCCCAAACATGGTCGGATAGGCGAGTGGCAGAAGTTTGACGGAAATAAGTCAATAGTTCGGTACCAATGTGATGGGATGAGATCTTGGGGTAAGCCCAAAATCCCAATTCCATTAAAAACTCAAACCTGGGCCTGTGGGTTATGGCCCACAAGCCTAAACGGAAGCGTTTTAAAAAATAGATATTGTTTATGCGGACCTTTATTAACATTGAGTCGTCCTTATAATCTATTAAAACAGTGTTCTATACATATGGCTGCACCTCCGATCTGATGATCTGATCATTCACGGCTATCTCCAACAGTCAGCAGTTTCAACAACTCGATGTGATACCATTCCACAGTCCTGGGCACCTATATATATATATATATGTCTCCAGATCCTCCAGTCCACCCAAGTCTGAGCCGATTCAATCAGAAATCGAAAATTGGGACTATTACCAATTGGAAGTTGGAACTATCACGTGTTGCGATATCTGACCATCATCTCCGATTGATGCGATCGTTTCAAACGGGCCCGATTCTTCTCTGAGTCAATACTTTAATCGATTTCTAAAGATAGCAATTATAATATGGATCCACTGATTGACATGGAACAGCGGTTTCAACTTTCATGAAACGAAATACAATCCTTCCCACAGCTACATATAATTTGTTACAACCTAATTTCATTTTATTCATTGAACACATAAATCCAATCTCATGCAAACTCAATACTGGACATACAGTAAAATCAAAGGCTATGTTGACACGCAAAACACTTACAATACGGGAACGCAAACGCACACAATTAACACTGAACACACTTTTATATATTTACGGAACAGTTACAAAATTAAGGCATTTCAGCCTTAAAAATGAGCTCACACTCAGCTACATCTTGCCACTCACAAATTACCTCCCAGAACAGATATACCTCTACACCCCTATCGTATTACATTTATATAAGAATTTTAGGAATGATCAATCCTATCCTCTCCTGATTTTCTCCACGAAAGCTTCATAATGCATGCACGCTTTAAATATGCTTTAAATCTGCTTTATCCGCTTTAAATCTATTTTTCTGCTTTAAATCAGCTTTAACTCTGTTTTGCTTCCATGGCTTGCGTTCGCTTGCTTTGGTGCTGGTTGCTCCCACATCAGACTCCCGAGGCACAAAAATTTATGACCTCCTGGTCATATGCTTCTCCTGGTCTTCGTAATATCTTTAAGTTGTGAGCTGCAATCTACCTCTGCAATAGCAAGTCCTCCTTGCTGGCTCTTACCTCACCAAGCTCTCCTCTGGACTTGGTCTTTTGGTAAACGCTCTAGGCTATTGCAATCTTCTCACCTTCCTCTGCTGCTACCTACACAAAATATAAAGACCATACCTATTCATACTTCATTAAGAACTATACCTCCTTCCGCAGAATCTTTCACTGCTCTGATACCAAACTGATGGGATGAGATCTTGGGGTAAGCCCAAAATCCCAATTCCATTAAAAAATCGAACCTGGGCCTGTGGGTTATGGCCCACAAGCCTAAATGGAAGCGTTTTAATACATAGATATTGTTTATGCAGACCTTTATTAACATTGAGTCGTCCTTATAATCTATTAAAACAGAGTTCCATACATATGGCTGCACCTCCGATCTGATGATCTGATTATTCACGGCTATCTCCAACAGTCAGCAGTTTCAACAACCCGATGTGATATCATTCCACGGTCCTGGGCACCTATATATATATATATATATGTATAATATATTATATATATAATATATATATATATATATATATATAAATTATATATATATATTATATATATATATATATATATATATATGTCTTCAGATCCGCCAGTCCACCCAAGTCCGAGCCGATTCAATCAGAAATCGAAAATCGAGACTATTACCAATTGGAAGTTGGAACTGTCATGTGTTGCGATATCTGACCATCATCTCCGATCGATGCAATCGTTTCAAACAGGCCCGATTCTTCTCTGAGTCAATACTTTAATCGATTTCTGAAGATAGCAATTATAATATGGATCCACTGATTGACATGGAACAATGGTTTCAACTTTCATGAAATGAAATGCAATCCTTCCCACAGCTACATATAATTCGTTACAACCTAATTTCATTTTATTTATTGAACACATAAATCCAATCTCACGCAAACTCAATACTGGACATATAGTAAAATCAAAGGTTGTGTTGACACGCAAAACACTTACAATACGGGAACGCAGGCGCACACAATTAACACTGAACACACTTTTATATATTTACGGAACAGTTACAAAATTAAGGCATTTCAGCCTTAAAAACAAGCTCACACTCAGCTACATCTTGCCACTCACAAATTACATCCCATAACAGATATACCTCTACACCCCTATCGTATTACATTTATATAAGAATTTTAGGAAGGATCAATCCTATCCTCTCCTGATTTTCTCCACAAAAGCTTCATAATGCATCCGCATCACAATGTCATAACAAAGAGATAACTGGAAATAGGAAAGAAATGCTTTGGCCAGAGTCGCAAAAGTTGAATGAGTGGCTTGTTGTTAATCGACATATCATTTAGTAGCAGCTCTAGTAAGAGTGCATTGGAAAAGGTGAAGACAGATGGATTCTTTAGTGATAGATTTGGATGAACACCACATATTGAATGAGAAAACATGGTTTGTGGGATCTTCTCTAGGATTACCTTCAAACATGGTGATGTCAAAAGGAAGCTTAGTAGGCATAGCTGGCCAATTAGGGTCATGGAGAAGAGGATCATTGATGAGCTGGATGAAATCAGCAAGACACAAACCATCTTTAAAAGGAATTAATGGAGTTGGAGTGACCACATCGATGGAGGTTCCACCCGTGGAATTACCTTAGTTATCACCTAGGTTACCACCTTGGTTTCCCACACCCACGTTGGTGCCTAACATGGTGATGTTGCAAGGTTTAGAAGATGCAAAATCAAAGGAAGAAATGGAAGAATCAATAGAACCAGAGTTAGAATGAGGACTCGATGGAGGACTGGGAAGATGGACTCCAACTCAATGGGGAGGAGTAATATGTCTTAACGGAAACTAAGGGTGAAGGCCTCGAATTATTCACGACAAATGCTTAGGGGGATCAATGATTTCAAGACAATGATGACCTTAATGACTAAAGGGTGGTGATAGGAGTAAAAGAGAAACAAACAACAATCAAACACCTATTATAGTGGTGCTAAGTGTAAACTAACTATATTAATGATGTTATTCTAATACAGCGAGCACATCTTATCAAATAAAAATACCTCTAGCCTATAGGTGGTCTAAATACCAAAATAATCCTTAATCTATTGTTTCACATGGCCTTCCAAAGAACTTCTTACTTGATGGACTATGATCCCTGCAAGCAAAGTTGTCTAGAGAAAGGTAGGGTAGAGAACCAATTTCTTCCCACATCCAGTCTTATAGGGTGTTTTCCTAAGATTGGTCATTATGGTTACCTTCATCCCACATGAGTGGTCGATTCTTAAGCTTCTTGGTAATTAACTACTGCATGGGATCCCCTTCCATGGGTTGGGTAGCCCTAAGGAGAACCACTCGCACGATGACCTAGCCTAACCCCCTTTGAATCGGGTTTCTGACGCACTCTGGCTTTGGACTGTGGGATGTTGAAGGATTTTAAGCTCCCTAATATGTCAACTTCTATGTCTCAATGTAAGCAATCGATGGGTGTTATTGGAAGCCTATCCCACTAATCCTACACCTAAACTACACAAATTGTTTGGCCCTAGGGACCAAGTGGGCTTAATCTATATATGTTAAATATTTAAGGTGTGGTGTTTCAAGTTTTGGCTTGGCGGTGTTAACTAAGCTCACGTTTGATTCGGGAGTGAATGTGTGAAAATGATGTGTCAAGTGGATGAGTTAATTGAGAATTTTTTATGATGCCATGTGATGTTGAAAATAAAGTGTTGAAATACTGTAAATAACATTTAAAATGATAGAAAAATAAACATGCAATCAAGCACACAAAACACCACACAAAAAGGCTATCAAACATCTAAGCAAGAGAAGGCAAACAAGCTACTCAAAGACACATAAAAGGCCTAAAGGATTTAATGTCACATGAATGAGATTTAAAGGCACTAATCTATTGTAAATGGTGCAGATACACAACAAAAATCAGAGGTGACAAATGTTGTAAAGGATAGGTATGAAGCTCCAAAACCTAAGATGCTAAAGGGGATCCAAAGGGGGAAAGGAAAAACCCAAACTTTGAAGGGAGAAAATGTGAAATAAACCTATCCACAAGTGTTGTAAAGTAATGGATCAGACTCTGAAAATCAGTGGCTGACAATGTTGAAACCCGAGACTCCTCACCCAGCCAATCTCTTCCTAAAAAGGTGGAGGTGTAATCTAAACCATAGGAGGTTTTTCCTTCCTCAAAGAGAAAAACTAAGAGAATATAGGCCTAGGGGAGACTAAAATAGAGATAATAATCCCTACCCATTCCATACATAACACTCTTGGAAAGTCAGAAAAAATTCTGAAAAAAAATCTCGGAAAAAATCCAAGATGCAGGTACTAACCCGGAAATAGTGGAAAACGAAGATAATTGGCTAAAAACTGCACTTTGGAACACATATCCGGGGCTTAAAAGTGCATTTTTCTCTCGGGACTCTCAATCAGTAGATCTCACATATATTTTGTCATCTCCTGCTCAGCTGGTACCTATGACCTGTAGAAAGAACTAGAAAACCACCAGAATCTGAAATTTTGGCAAAAAAGGAAAGAAAACTATAAATATAAATTGATAGGCTATAAATAGTTGTAGAAAATCCTAAAATTTACTTTAACTTTAGTCACCCAAGAACTGAATTACTACACAAGTGGAGTCATCATTTTTTAGTATGAAATTTCTCGGAAGGTGTACCAAAAATACTTCACTTAAGTCATTCGTAACAAGTGACCCTAACAACAATTTGTGGTTGCTTACTCGTCGGATATGCAATAAGAAAATGAGAAAAACTTGCAACAAAAAGATATATGTGATCCAAAACAACAAACAACAATATATATCCAATGTAATAACCCAATATGGAAAGACTTTTAAATGTGATCTAAGGGATCAATTTAGTGCTCAAAATTTAAAGTGTTCAAAAGTGCTTGAAACATGTACCACTATGTAGATCTCAACGATCTGAATCCAACACAACTTGAATCATTCAAAAATAATACCATATTCTCCAAATATCGTGTTTTGATCAAATTCCTAAAAAGGTAAAAATTTGCAAAATTGACAGGGTGGTTGTACATTTTGGGCCAATGGCAGGCTACCACTTGGCCTCTCTAGATTGGTCCAAAAATTATTAATCTAATTGGCTCATAAAGTTTTTTAACATATTGGTGGTTCAAATTTTTTAATATATATTGGGCTAACTGTGTAATTGAAGGGATAATGGTGGGAGGCCATGTGGGCCAATGTGAGGTTGTTGGCCTCCAAATACAGGTGTAAAATTTTGGAGTGAGGGCCAAGGGCACCCACGTGAAACGAACCACAAACCTCTCCCAAGCAACCACAAGCCTTTACCAATGCTCCTGCACTATGTTTCTTAACAACCTAAGGTTTCATATTCTTACCAATGCTCCTACACCCTCGAACCAAGGGATGAGACCAAGGGAAAGAGCTTAGCCCCAACCTCGTGGCCACAACCCATGACATAACACATAGTAAGTGGAATCGTGGCGGGCAGATTTAAATGAGTAGAGAGGAGTGGGGCGGAAGCTTAGCACAAACCCACAGTCATATGTCATGACATAGTTTCATCAGTGGGAGCCTTTGAGGAGGGGTCTAGTGCTTAGCATTGGGGCAGATCCACATGTGTCGCAAGAGATCGTCATCGAAGGTTGAAGGGGGCCAATGCCTAGGGCGTGGAGCGGAGGGCCAGCCTCAGGCCACATGGGCCTCAAATGACGGCAACCTCCGGATTTTAGGCGCGCACATTGGCACTAGGTCTGGGTTTTGTGGGCAAAATATGCCAACATTGTAATGCGTTGGGGGCCTGACCAGCAAGGTGAGTAGTTAGCCCAAGCCCTTGGGCACGTGGTTCCCATATGACTGCAAATTTCAGAATTTGGGGATTGGACAAGTTAACTGTCTGACAGTTTCTCCTGTCAAGCAAGATTATAGGCCAGGTTTGCACGTCGATTACGGGTTTGGGGTGCTCAAGCCAGGTTTGGGTTGAATTTTATGATGACTAGCTATGAAATTGGAAAAATAACTTGTAAGAGGCATAAATTTCTCAATTTTTGGCCAAATGAGGTGAAGAAAGAACCCAGATAGGGGTTTTTGATAGTTCTCGATCCATTGGAGACATTTTATTTCATCCTAAGCATTGTAAAGCCATGAAACAAAAAATTGAGCACTTAATGAAAGAGGCCCTTCATTGGAAGTTGGACTAGGAGATGTAGCCCAAGAGAGGGGTGAACTCCTTTATCATGTTTATTGTTATGTGTTTCTGATATGGTATTTTGTCTCCGTTTTGGTTGTTAACTAAATTTTAAAATCATTTGTTTATGTGTTTAGTAACTTTAACCCTTACCCAAAATACATAAGATTTCACTTGCAATTTGTATATAACCTTCAAGTTTCATCAAAAGATCATTTTGGTATCAGAGCTCGGGTTATTGTGATGGTTTGATTTTGTTGCAAGTGTTTTTCTGATGCTTACAAGGTTGAAGCTTAAAAGAGGAGAAGGAGAACTTATGGAGCCAAGATCTCAAATTGTTTGAAGGAGAACAAACACACCTCGAGCTTGAATAGTCATGGAACATGAAGAAGGTCCCGAAGGGATGTCTGAAGATGAAAGAACTTTCAAAAAATCTTTCTTTGAGAAGTCTAGAATGGTAAAGGTTCTTTACGAAGAGAGGAATTCAAGGTTGTATGAAGAGATCTCAAAACCTCGAAAAGGAGATGGAGGAAAAGGAGACAAGCCTCTAAAAGGGAATGGAGGGAATGGTGACAAACCACCACCTTCACCTCCATCCTCATTCTCATCTTCTACTTCTTCAACCTTTTCACAAAAACCTCCAAATTCTCCAAAAGGACATGGTAAAACTCCTTTGTTAAACCTTGATATAAAGTTTGAATTTCCTATCTATGATGGAGAGGTAGATGCTAAGAAATTAGATAATTGGATTTGTTAGATTAAAGTGTATTACATGATACAAAGAATCAATGATGATGCGACCAAAATTCAGCTTGCTTCTCATAGATTGGAAGGTGCAACACTTATTTTGTGGGAAGCCAAAACTCAATAGGACATGAAGAAACATGGTAAGCTTTAATCCTCTTGGAATGATTTTGTTGTTGCAATAACAAGGAAATTTTTATCCAGTAGCATACATTCAAAAAGCTATCATGGATTGGCAAAATTTTAGACAAGCTAAGGGGAAAATTGTGCATAGTTATACTCAAGAATCTAGGAAAAGGGATTTGATTTTGGGTATAGATTTGTCCTCTCAATATACTTTTCTCAAATACATTGGAGGTTTACATAGTTACTTGAGACACATCGTTCTCATGTTTAACCCTACAAAACTAGATGATATTTGTGTACAAGAAACTCATTTAGAGGCAAGAGGGAAAAATTTTTATGAAGAAACTAATGAGAAGTCATTCAAGTATGGAGAAAAAGGAAAAGGGGTTTTTAAAGGCAAGGATAAAAAGAATGCTTCAGTCAAGAAAGAATGAGAAAAATGCACATGTAAACATGGTTCTAAAGAAGGTCATGATGAAGATTACTATTGGAAACTTCATCTTGATATGAGACCCAAAAAATTTAATAACAAGGAGAAAGAAAAGATTGATGCAACTACACAACAAGATCTAGGATCTGATTCCGAATATGAAACAAAAATCATAGCCATGGGATTGAAAGGTAAGGATGTTACACCAGACAAATCCCTCTTGTGGACAAGATAGATCTCCCAAGATCCTTGATGAAAACTAGAAACAAGCAAGACAATTGAACTGACCCTTTCCCTAAGTTGACCTTGTTTGAATTATAAGAATTGTAGCTAATGGATGAGCCTCTTACCTATTTCACGAAATGCTCAATGAAGATCCCTTGTTGTGATTTAATGCATCTCTTCAATGCTTGATAAGAACTGAAAGCATTGACCATAAAAGGATCAAAATCACATGTGATATAATAATCCAAACAACTTAACCTAATGATCAAGGAAATCATACCTGGATGCGGGTGCTCCCGAGGTGCATTTAAGGCGGGTTAACTCTCCGTCGGCAGCTAGCTTCGCACCTGGTGAGCTTTGCACGACTCCCATAACCTCACTGCGATTGATATGAATGTGTTGAGGTACAGGCTGATCGTTAAGCATTCGACAATGAATGTGTGCCCTGTTCGAGATCTGGCGCAGGATGTTTTATTCATGGCTCAGGTTCTGGTTTTGGCTATTGCTCTCATCAGGTCTCTCCATATCCGTCTGCCTTTTTCACTGCATCCTTGTTTAGCTCTGGCAGCTGGGAGGCTTATCTGGAGCCTGCTCTTCACCTGGTTCGCCCACACTTAGCCCTATTATGTCTGGTCTTGTTTAGTCCCCTTCTCAGGTCTCTCTGTCTCTCTGAAGATGGTGCGTCGTCATGGTGTTTCTTGCCATGGAGGCACCAGTGGAAAACGTGGTAGCTTTCAGCCTACTCCCCAAAATATCACTCAATTGGCCTCGGCTTCCCCGACCTCTGTTCATGGCAGTCCCATTCCGCACAACTCTTTTCAAACTACCCGTTTCAAATTTCACAGTCGGCTCAATAGACCAATTATCTTAGCCAGCATTACGGTTATTTTGGCTGAGGAAGAAGATAAGCCCAGTAGCTCTGTCCAAACCTCTCCGTCGCAGTCTCAGAACAACAGTGTGCTTCAGGGAGACTTGGTTGGAACGGTGTTCAAAGGTGAAGATCTGCAGGAAGCGGGGATTGTGCTTGAGGACCTCAGTCTCCAGTTGATTTTGCTCATCACAATTCGCCTATGATCGAGCTGGCGCACCCTTCTAGCGGAAAGATGATTTTGGTAGCTCCTCCAGGTGGCGGCAACTTGGGAGATGGGGACAATGCCGCTGACATGTGGATGGGCTCTCCTCGCCGGATGGATAAGGATGCTCCAGACTCTCTGAAACATGTTTGATTTTTATGGTATCGCGCCTTCTGTTGGCAGTTTCCCTTCTGGTCTTTATATCATTTTGTTATGCTTCTCTGGATTATGTCAATTAGGTTTTGTATCGAGTCCTGGCTGGATATCACTATCAGCCATTATAGTCTTCTGTTTTGTATCAGGTCATGGCTCAGAAAGCCATTTTTTTGCTAAATTTTGTATATGGCTATCAGGGCAGAACGGCTATTAGTAAATCCATAGTACTCGACTGTTTTGTAGTGATGCACACCACTTTGGTTCGCACTCTTGTCTGTAAGGGCTCCGAAAAACATGTTTATGAGTTTCTCAATCTCAGGATTGTTGTTACAGGGGTATATGTCTCTCAAGGTATCTGGTTACTGGATGGCTTTAGCCTCCTCTGAGGTTTTAACCTCTCTGTAAATATTTTTCTTTTTTTTAATAGATATATCCTTTACATAGAAAAAAAAATGATCAAGGAAATCATGAACTGATTTGCCTTAATAAAAATTATAAAAAAATCTTAAACCATTCATTATTCCAATAAGACAAATCAATGGGAGAAAGTGTTCATTTGTATTAATAAAATATTAAGAGGAGCCTTACAACCTTTACCTTGATTCCATGAAGTCCCTCCAAAATGCCTTCAATCTCCTCCTTAGATGACAATATTTCTAATCTCAAACCAACATCATAAGTTTGTCTTTAGTGAGTTCTGACTTTTTCAATCCCTCTACCCTCTAGTCATTTTATAGACCAAGAGGAAGAAGTTTCAGATGCAAAAAACAAGGATGAGACTCCTTCACTCAGGGATTAGGTTACCATAAGAAAAGGGATGGAGATGCATCATCTGAGGGTTATAGTTCAAATAGTCATCACCTGGAAGATTTCAGTTGGAAAATATTCGACCAACTATGTTTCTATAATGTACTTTTTATTTTTACTTTCTTGAATTCAATTGCACGGGTTTATAGTGGCAGACAGAGTGCAACTTTGTGCTCTTCTCAGAGTTAATTCCAATGAATGCGCGAGAAACTCTAGACAAATCAACACAGGTGGAACTTAACAAGGTGTGACAACTATTTCCCCAAATTCCTCATCTACTTCAAGATATTTTGAGTTGTTTGATTTTGAGGGAGTTGGTTCAAACATGTTCACGGATGGTAAAAAGACCCATAAACTGATCAAGTGTCATGGTGACAAATTGACATGTAACAGATTTCCCCCTAAAGTGCGAAGTCTGTAAAAACAAGCTTAAAAGATTGAAGTGCTTTATCATTCCAAGGATTGGATCAGAGGCAATGGTCGGAAACCTACAGGGAACATTCAATGATTACTATCAAAAATCATCTTTAAGGTAGGCGTTCCCATACTCAGATTAAAGCGAACTCAATGAACAAGCATGGAAAAACTAAAATCATATAGATAGTAGACACAGTATGGACACAGCCATATGTCTACATAATCATGAATATAAAATCTTCTCGCAACCTAGATTGATGAAACTAAGTCCAGGGTCTTGATCTCCATCTCTTAATCCACAATACGAATCTAACCATACGAGCGAATGTTTTGAAGTTGAACATGGAAGAAACCACTTGATTACCGGTCAATGATGTGAACTGTTAACAAGTGCAAGAGAAATCATCAATAATGACAATGGTTCTCAAGGTACTTTCAGTATAATCTATGAAGTGTGAATAGGTGATCTGAAGTCGAACACTCATAGAATCGTTCGATCGAAGGTCGATGATGAGAACCTGTTGTTGAAAGTGAGAAAACTTCCATTAACGCATGCAAGCTTCAAGGTACTGAAGGTTTCTAAATCATATTCCTAGATAATCAATTGAAGTTGATATGAAGCGACCCATCGTAGGAAAGCCTACGACACGAAACACATTGTCAAGTTTTGAAAATAGTTTGCAAGGACTGACTTAAGGATGGTCGGCGCAATTGAAGGCATAGAATTTACAAAGGGGTTTTGAACAGAGGCTGAACTTCTTTTGAACACATAAAGGCACAATAATTGACTTGGTAGCATTTGACTTAACGATAATACACAAAACCATGAAGACTTTCAAAAGAGGCTCAATTAATTGTAAGACAAATGTATTTCCCAACTCGGACATGAGTGCGATAGATTGTCATGTTCAAGAGAGACTTGCTACCTTTTAAAAATGATAATGTAAAATGGACAACTTTTCCCAATTTTCCCACACCATTACTAGCAAGTACCTCTTTATTTTTTACAAGCTTGAGGAG
The DNA here is from genome assembly GCA_000404065.3 of Pinus taeda. NCBI lineage: Eukaryota > Viridiplantae > Streptophyta > Pinopsida > Pinales > Pinaceae > Pinus > Pinus taeda. The sequence goes on along the minus strand of APFE031388393.1, from coordinate 36,055 downwards.
GATAACATATGCTTGATCTGTAAGCTCATTCTTCGGATGAGTCCATCGAAGTATTTTTAACGATCCTTAAGAAGGAATGGTTCGGTCCTGTTACGCTTAAAGGGTTCTATACTGTTTAGTTTTTTATGAGTCGAGTAAAGGTGTAAATCGATGTCGTTTTATTTTAAGAGTTTGAAAAATACACAAAAAGGAAACCAATTCAATTCTTTTACGGTAAAATTTAACGAGCCCGAAGAAAGTAAATCTCGTCATTTTTCAATTTTAGAGAGTCAGAAGAAAAACATAAGTAGACTCTATCAAGTTCTTTTTCGTAAGTTTTAGTCTCTCACACCCGAAAAAGGATAAAATAATACAAGAGAGAACTCTATTGACCATGCTCGGTCAACGTATACCTTTTTCGTAAACAATCATAGCTCAGTCTGTAAAAGGGGTAACCTTATACTGAGTGGATGGTTGTTCATTTACTTTTACGAGTTTGAACACACAAGTACTCGACAATATTTTTGTTTTGAAACAGTTTGAAAAGGGCCTAAAAGAGGACTATTTGATTTTCGCTTTTCGTAAATTTTTAAGAGCATGAAAAGTGATAAAAGTCTGCTAAAAATTTGAAATGAATCATCCTCGCTCCATAACCTATCCTGCACATTTAAACTCAATAACTAGTCATAACTACTCAAAAAATGTCATTTTCCCTCTTAAAGGGTTTTAAATATAAAAAATAATATTTTTTAGCTCCAAAAAACTTATGAAAGTGGGAAAGGTAAATTATTTTCACCATTTTCATTTTTACCATTTGAGAGCAGAGAGAGGAGTTTTTACTACCAAACTTCCAGGACTGATTCTGAGCTAACTGGTGGACGAAATCGCATCGATTCTTCCAGGTAGAAGATCTCTCCTTAACTTAGCTTTTCATCAATTTAAAATATCATTTTAAGCTTTCATTTATTTTTTGGGGCAAAACTATGTTAAAAAATGTGCCCTTGGCCTTGTGTTGTTTCTTTTCAGTCGGGCCCATACAGGTCGATAAAATTTTCCATACAAAAAATCACGACTTGCACGGCATTTTACTGGAAAAATCTACACAAATGTGCCCTGTCTGTAAAACAGCAGCCATGCAGGCACCGGGGGTTTATTTTTAAAAAAGTTTTGGGCCAAAACAAACATGAGATAGGTTTCTAAAATGATTCTAATCCTTTTAAAATGGTCATTCCAGGTCATTTGATTGCTTAAAACGGAGTGGAGAGAAAGAGAGCATGCAGCCAATGATTTGGCAGCTTTGGCAGATCTAGCCACCATGTAGGCTCTTAGGACTTGTGGCCTCCTGAAATACTGGCTCATTCTTGGGATGAAAGCTCAAGTAGATATGATGACATGGCTAGTAAGAACCTTGAATGTCTAGGAATAATATTTTGGGATTGTTGATCATCGTGTTACCATTGACGTCGATGACATCTATTTATTGACTAGGTTGTCTCATCGGGGAGTCGATATTTCACTATTCAGACAGAGGATGGGAGGAGATACTAATGATGGGTATCTACAATGCTTTTGCAAGGGTGCACCACCCAAGGATGGGAGAATTGATATTCAGACCATTAAGCTTTTGCCCTTAAGGAACATTACTTTCACTGTTTGCAAACTATGTGGCAGTGTTGCCCTTCATTTAGCTACACAAGCATAGATGCAGACGGTCGTGGAATGCTGGGAATCCACAATGTACAACTGGTGCAAGGCAATGGTGGTGAACATAAAGGGGTCCCTTTGATTCACGCATGATGAGGTGGGTTGCACTAATAGCACGCCATGGAGGTGATGGACCAGTAGTGAGGTATACTATAGAGTTCTTTGACTGGTTAGGCCAGCAGATTGTTCCGATTAAGGACTTTCTATATGTCGGGATGGATTACAGAGGTGATCCTGATATCCATGGTAAATTTTAGGGGCGAAATTTAAGGGGTTTTTCATTTTAGAGGGGCACAATTTTTATAAAACACCCATTTCATATATTTAGCCCAACTTTTATTTGAAAAATAATTATTTTTTTTCATCTTAGCCCAAAAAAATGGGCGGGTAAACTATCAAAAGACTCATTTGGCCGAATTCGCTTGGTTGGGGAGGTTATATTCCATTACAATCGCTCGATTTTCTACTTTGCAATTTTAAATTCATTTGCAATCGCCATTTTCTAGTTTCGGAGGTGCTTTGGGAGGTTGTATTTGGTCCCAATAAAACAAATATAAATAAATTGGAGGTATGGTAAATAAATAAAAATAGAAATAAATTATAGGTATGGTAAATAAATAAAACCTCTTTTTATGTTTAGTCCATAACCCTTTTTCTATTTAAGAAGGCTCAAAAAAGAGGTTTTATTTAAGTGAATTCTATGGGCCAAATACCACATTTATAAAAGAGGTATGGTAAATTAATAAAAATATAAATAAACGAGAGGTATGGTAAATAAATAAAACATTTTTTTATATTTACTCCATAAGCCACCTTATATTTACAAACACGCAAGGGTGTAAATAACTAAAAATATAAATAAAGTGGAGGTATGGTAAATAAATCAAACATTTTTTTATACTTACTCCAAAGGTGTGGTAAATAAATAAAAATATAAATAAACTAGAGGCATGGTAAATCAATAAAATTTCTTTTTATATTTAGTCCATAATCCTCTTTTTATTTAAGAAGGCTTAAAAAAAAGAGGTTGTATTTCAGTGAATCCTATGGGCCAAATACCATATTTATAAAATAGTTATGGTAAATTAATAAAAATATAAATAAATGAGAGGTAGTAAATAAATAAAACATTTTTTTATATTTACTCCATAATTCACCTTATATTTACGAACACTCAAAAAATGCATTATATTTAGGTGAAGCTAATGGGCCAAATACCATGGGCCAAATTATTATTAATACCATGCAAAAAAAATTATTAACCCTAATATTATTATTAATAAAAATAAAGATGGCACATGGTATTGACCCATGGTATTCACATGGAATGCAGCCTATTTAAAGGGGGGGGATTAAACCATCATAGATCCATCTTTACTCTAGATCTACTAAGCGTCGAGAGGGATCAAATATTGTGATATGCAAACTAGCATAGAGTGAAAAAATATTTGATCCCTCTTGGGGCTTGGTAGATCAAGAGTAAAAATGGATCTTGTAATTTAATGTCACTTAAACAATTTTAACTTGGTTAAAATAAAAAAATTTAAAAATTAAAAAAAAAATAAATCAATTATTATTTAATTAATTTTTAATAAATTACTAATAGTAGTTTTTAAGCTCCAGGTTTATGATAACCCATGGTATTGACCCATGGTAACACCATGGTATTCATGTGAGCATAGACTATTTAAAGGGGAAATTCTATCAGCTTATATCTATCTTAATTCTGGGTCTACCAAGTGCTGAGAGGGATAAATAGATTTCATCCCTCTAAGAGTGGTAAATGTGGAGTTAAGATGGATAGGTTGGTTTTTATGATAATGAAGATATTAAATAGAGTTAGGAAATTATATTGTAAAAAACATCTTAAGTTGAATGGTTAAAGCTACATTTAGTCACTTCACAAAATTCAGTAAAAAATACCAATGTCTCCATTAATATTGGTTTTTCTTATTTAACAAAAAAAAATTCAAAACAGTGAAATCTTATCACTCTTTCCGCATCACCCTCGCGGGAGAGAGATAATGGCTGCCCATATTTCCGACCATTTTTCAAACGTTCTCAATATGATATCTTCATGAAAAAGTTAAGGTATTGATGTTGGATTAGTTTGAAAAATATGTTGGTTTGTACAACTTTTCATCTTCTATGTTATTCTTAGTTTGTCATGATGATCTGTAGGGGTTGGGCCACTGCACCATATTGTCCTAAAAGACAGAGATTGTGCACCAAAAAGGAAAGTAATCCACATGTTACAATGCTATTAAAAAATGCAAGACGTATGAAGGCAGTGAATTAAGCTAATAAGCAATTTAGATTGGGAGAGATGTAATCAAATTTTATTACTTAATTGAATATTTCCAATTAAAATAATAATAAATCTACATTTATATATTTATATATTGATTGGAAGGCTTCTGACAATGGTCACTTCTTTCCATTAGATCCCTTTCATGCCTTTGGGATACCTACTACTTTCTTATAGTATATTGTTGGGGCTTGCTAGTTATTGGCGTGTTGGGGTAAACAATCTTGATGGGTTTTTTTTATCTCGCGGTTGGAGTCTCTGGAATAAGAAATAAATTTGATAGCTTGACAAAAGTGGTAGAGAAAAGATTAATCTCTCCTACCTTGACAAAATCGGTGGTCAATATGGACACCTACAAGAACTTTGTTGTGGAATATTATCAAAACTAATAGAAGGATATGAAAGAGTGTACAGTAAGAACGTAGGAAGAGAAAATTATGTTTCTTTTTTCCAAACATGTATGTTAGTATATTATAGTTTAATGAATATGTTTTCCTATTATCATATATGGATTCATACCTTAACAAAACATTCGCCAACACCTCACAATGTTTTATTATTCAGTGAAAGATTTGCCAAGATCTTACAAGATTTTATAATTAAGTGAAAGATTTGCCTGACTTTATAAGATAATATAATCTCGTGAGAAATTCGCCATAATTACTCACATGCATGCTATAGTACTAATCCTTTATTCATAATGTTTTTATATGTTTATATGTGTATAAAATAAAATTTTATGTTGATACCTATTTTTTAACATTTGTTTTTAAATATTTCACTACACTAATTATATTATTATGTGGCACATTGATCTGTGTGGAAAAGCACATGCATAGTCAAAACTAAACAAATAACAATTTCACTTTAGAAATTTTGATTATTTGTTTATATAATCAAAATAATAAATTTTATTTTGTTAGAACATGTAGCATGAGCCCCATGATGATGATGTTCTCGATGAGGAAGAGTTATGGTAATCCCCCAACTTTTATATCACAATAAAAAGGTATGTGAAGAAAACGAACAAACAATTCTTTGAGTTGATTTGTTGTATGGATCATGGTAAATTTTAGGGGTGAATTTTAGCCCAAGGACGAAATTTAAGGGGTTTTTCATTTTAGAGGGGCGAAATTTTTCTAAAACACCCATTTCATATATTTAGCCCAACTTTTATTTAAAAAATAATTATTTTTTTCATTTTAGCCCCAAAAAAAGGGGTGGATAAACTATGAAAAGACTCATTTGACCCGATTCGCCTGGTTTGGGAGGTTATATTCCATTCCAATCGCCCAATTTTCTGCTTTGCAATGTTAAATTCGTTTGCAATCACCTATTTTTTGTCTAGGAGGTGGTTTGGGAGGTTGTATTTGGTCCCAATAAATAAAATGAAGGTATGGTAAATAAATAAAACTTTTTTATGCTTACTGCAAAGGTATGGTAAATAAATAAAAAATAAATAAACTAGAGGTATGGTAAATAAATAAAACCTCTTTTTATATTTAGTCCATAACCCTCTTTCTATTTAAGAAAGCTCAAAAAAGAGGTTTTATTTAAGTGAACCCTATGGGCCAAATACCATATTAATAAACGAGAGGTATGGTAAATAAATAAAACATTTTTTTATATAGTCCATAACCCTCTTTCTATTTAAGAAGGCACAAAAAAGAGGCTTTATTTAAGTGAATCCTATGAGCCAAATACCATATTTATAAAAAAAAAAAAAAAAAAAAAAAAAAAAAAAGTATGGTAAATTAATAAAAATACAAATAAATGAGAGGTATGGTAAATAAATAAAACATTTTTTTATATTTAATCCTTAAGTCACCTTATATTTAAGGACACTCAAAAAATGTGTTATATTTAGGTGAAGCCTATGGGCTAAATAATATGGGCCAAATACCAGCGCCAAATTATTATTAATACCGTGCAAAAAACATTATTAACCCTAATATTGGCACATGGTATTGACCCATGGTATTCACGTGGAATGTAGCCTATTTAAGGGGGGGAATTAAACCAGCATAGATCCATCTTTACACTGGATCTACTAAGCACCGAGAGGGATAAAATATCGTGATATGCAAACTAGCATAGAGTGAAAATATATTTGGTCCCTCTCAGGGCTTGGTATATCAAGAGTAAAAATGGATCTTGTAATTTAATGTCACTTAAACATTTTAACTTGGTTAAAATAAAAATAAATAAATAAAAATCAATTATTAATTTTATTAATTTTTATAACTTACTAATAGTAGTTTTTAAGCTCCAGGTTTATGATAACCCATGGTAATACCATGATATTCATGTGAGCATAGACTATTTAAAGGGGAAATTCTATCAGCTTAGGTCCATCTTAATTTCGGGTCTACCATGTGCTGAGAGGGATACATAGATTTCATCCCTCTAAGAGTGGTAGATGTGGAGTTAAGATGGATATAGGTTGGTTTTTATGATAATGAAGATATTAAATAGACTTAGGAAATTATATTGTAAAAAATATCTTAAGGTGAATGGTTAAAGCTACATTTAGTCACTTCACAAAATTTAGTAAAAAATTACCAATATCTCCATTAATATTGGTTTTTCTGATTTAACAAAAAAAATCAAAACAGTGAAATCTTATCACTCTTTCACATCACCTCGCAGAAGGGAGATAGTCATTGCCCATATTTCCCACCATTCTTCAAACATTCTCAATGTGATATCTTCATGAAAAAGTTAAGGTACTGATGTTGGATTCGTTGTTTGAAAAATATGATGGTTTGTACAACCTTTAATCTTCTTTGTTATTCTTGGTTTGTCATAATGATCTGTATGGATTGGGCCACTGCACCATATTGTCCTAAAAGGTGGAGATTGTGCACCAAAAAGGAAATTAATCCACATGTTACAACATTGTTAAAAAATGCAAGACATATGAAGGTAGTGAATTGTGTTAATAAGCAATTTAGATTGGGAGAGGCGTAATTAAATTTTATTATTTAATTGAAGAATTACAATTAAAATAATAATAAATCTACATTTATATATTTATATATTGATTGGAAGGCTTCTGACGATGGTCACTTCTTTCCATTAGATCCCCTTTAGGCCTTTGGGATACCTACTACTTTCTTATATTATATAGTTGGGGCTTGCTACTTGCTGGTGTGTTGGGTAAACAAACTTGATGTGTTTTTTTTATCTCGTAGTTGAAATCTATGGAATAAGAAAGAAACATGATAACTTGACAAAAGTGGTAGAGAAAAGATTAATCTCTCCTACCTTGACAGAACTGGTGGTTAAGATCAACACCTACAAGAAATTTGTTGTGGAATATTATCAAAACTAATAGAATAATGTGAAAAGAGTGTACAGTACGAACCTTGACAAATGCGGCCACTGAAACTTGCAACATTGTTTGTGGGAAGAGAAAATTATGTTTCTTTTTTCCAAACATGTATGTTAGTATATTACAGCTTAATGAATATGTTTTCCTATTATCATATATGGTTTCATACTTCAACAAAACATTCACCAAGACTTCACAAGGTTTTATTATTTAGTGAAATATTTGGCAAGATCTTACAAGATTTTATAATTCAGTGAAAGATTCGCCATGACTTTACAAGATAATATAATCTGGTGAGAGATTCACCAAAAAATTATATATACATATTATATTATTAATAAAATTGCCTCCCATTTTTCCTATGTATCACGGGGATTCGCCCATTTATTATACATATAACTTTAGGGTGGTTCTTAAAATTTTCCCTGTTGATATCCCACTTTGAGATGGAACTCGGTGGGGTGATTTAGGTGAGAATTTTTTGCATTTTTACATATTTCCAATTTTTTTTAATTTTTATGTCTTTTTTGTCTTCAAAGGCTAATTATCTGAGATGCATGTGTAGATGTCGGCCCAACCCAACCAATCGAGTTGAGACAATTTGATAGATGAGGTGAGCAACCTATAACAGCTACGACAGTGAACCTAGAGGCATAGGATATCTTGACAGAGTTGGAACACAACCTTGAGAAGTTGACTTCGAACATCCCAGAGACTGGGATAGATGACATTCCTCATGCATATCAGAGACATGTAGTTGGGGTTCCAGGGCCCCTAAGATGTTTGCTGCATTGAGTTTCTTGTGCTATCGTTTGTTATCATGAGCATCATCAGGCTTAATTGTTTTAGTTTCTAGGACCACATTTTGATTTCTGGTGTCAATATATTCATAAAATAAAGGGCCACGGGGCCTTATGTCCTCGGATGGCATATTTTGTAGACACATACTTTTATACAAATTCTATTTTAATGAAAAAGCTACTACTTTTTCCTAGTGTTTATCTTTGTCAATGTATGAATCAATATTGCTTTTTAATTTACAAATGTTGCAAATGTATATTTAACACATGATTCACATGTTCCTAGTGTTTATCTCGGAATGTGTTGATATTCGATATAATCAAACTGCCTTTCCAAAAGATGGACTCGTAAAAATGCTCTTAACATTGTTGGACTCCTTACTGTATAGACATCGTTTAAATGTAATACCATGAGCTACAAATATAAACTAATGATCAAACACCGAATACCAAACGCGATGGCATCAGCTAATAGCTCAATGGCTGCATTGTATTCTGCTATGTTATTTGTTGTTTGACCGAGATATATTCCATGAATAGAGACTAGCTCATTATTGGGTGAATAGATAACCCAAGATGCGGAAGATAAATTCTGAGTACTACGACTAGCGCCATCAGTAAAGCCAATGTAAGTTTGAGAGAACATCGACATTTGGAAATCAAGTGTAAAAACGAGATAAGTAGGAGAAGTAGTAGAAAATGTGAAAAACATTAACTATCACACATACCTAAAAAAATGGTAAATAATGTATAGATCTCCACCAAAAAAATTAATACATAATATTTCTTTAGGTAAATACCATTTCTGGTCTTTCCCAAAGGAATACCATCAAAATCAACCAGCTCATAGGTGCCTTTAGCTAATATGTGTTTTATCATGTAAGGGCCATGCCACATGGGTTTGAACTTTCCTGCAGCTAACTTGTCATGAGCTTGATCATAAACCAAGACTAGGTCACCTTCTGAATATGAACGAGGATTAACGTTTTAATCAAACTGAGATTTGACACATTTTTGTGAGCCTCGCTAGCTAGTGCGACATCATGGCAATTTTCATCTAAATGTGCTAAATGTACAAATATTTCTTCGTCTACAGAGGTAGCATGTAATAATTTGATAACTTGTTTTAGGGATGGGATTACACATTCAATGGGTAATACTACTTCCAAACCATAAACAAGTTGGAAAGGAGTAAAACCGGTCGATGTTTTTGCAGTATTATGGTAAGCCCATAGTTGTGAAAAGAACATAGAATGCTAGTTTCCTTTATGAATACCAACTATCTGTTTAATCATATTGGTTAAAAAATTATTAACAGCTTCTACCTAACCATTAGCTTGTGGATAATACGGAGTAGAGCTATCATGGCATAGGCCAAGTTGTGTGGATAGCTCAACCATCATAAAGTTACGAAAATGACTACCATGGTCTATAACAATAGCTTGTGGGACACCAAATCGAGCAATCACATGATTGAAAATGCAAATTGATGCAGTTTTGCCATCGTCTCTATATGTAGTCTGTTATCACCCTAAAATCTTTGTCTCTAAGCTTTGGTAAGTTGCCTTGTTTCTAATCATAGTCTTATAAGTTTTGAGTCAGCTCATCACAATTAGTGTCATTCTCATTTACAAACCCTTCTTTTAGTCATGGTGTTAAAGGGTCTCTAGGTCATTTCATGCTTTAAGAGTTAGGTCATAAGGTTAGAAGTGTTTCAAGGTCATATCTCTTTTCCATCAAAGTCTGACAGCCTCATTCCATGTCCTAGAAGCCTCACCATGAGTTTGGAAGTAATATCTCACATTTATTTGGAGAAATTTTCAAACTAGCTTCGAAATCACTGAACTAGGAGTTTTCGTAGCGCGCTACGAAACCCCTGTAGCAGCCTATTTTAGCAAAAAAACTCTGTTTTCTGCTTTTACTAGTCAATTTCTAAAAGCTTACCTAAGCAGCTGCGAACTTAATTTTTCAAACTGAAAGAGGCTTTTATTCCTAACATGTGGCACTACGAAAACCTCTTTCAGTTTCGTCAAATTTATTTTGAGGTGGGAGGAATTTATGGTTAAACTTGCGCTACGAAACTGCTAAAAGTCAAGCTTTGTCTTCTGGTTTTAGCAGTCTTTTGCAAGATCAGTTTCTGGTCACATGAAAGGGTATTTTGGAATTATGAAGGCGGTTTATCTTCCTCAACTCTCCTACTGCAATAACCTATCTCAATTTATTCATAAGTGTTTTCAGTTGGGAGATACTAAGCTTTCATTGAGACCCTACTTTCAGAAAACGGATTTTTTCCTGTTTGCCACGTGTTTTTCAAGGACAGATTCTGAACAGTTGGAGGAATGTTTAAAAAAAAAGGAGAGGTTGTTGTTATAGACAACATGTGCTACAAAAACCTCCTTCAGTTTCATAAAATGTGTCATGGATGAAGAGATAAAGGCTCTGCAATTTTCAAGGATCTAAAC
>APFE031388393.1:11903-23868 GCA_000404065.3 Pinus taeda | reverse complement strand
GCTGGACTTCTGAAGGTAGCAGGAGTTTAGAAATTTTTTGAGGCTGCAACTACCTTGGCAACTCCACACATCGAATAACAAATTGGAAGGTGACTCCACTGCTAGAAGATCAGTAGCTTGATGAAGTTCCAAGATGAGTTCCACTGCAAGAATGAATTCCAGGTATGCTCCTATGAATCGGTCTCATATCCCTGGTTTTCCAAATCCTATGCCAAAGGTTGATTGGTTAGAGGATCTTCCAATATTCAAAGATGAAAAGAAAGACAATGTTGCTCTTCATTTGGTTAGGTTTCATATGCATGTACGCAATCTTAAGGTTCACTTTCCTGAGGATTGTCTCATGAGGATGTTTATGGCCACTTTAGAAGGAAAAGCATGGTCTTGGTATAAAAGTTTGGAAAATGAATCATTATCTTCTCTTGCTGATTTCCAAGATGTGTTCTATGACACGTATAAAGAATGTTATCCTTCATTATTGTTGCTCAAAGATTGCTATAGACATTCTTTAAGTCTTATTCAGTACTTGGAGGATTGTTATGATGATGATGAATTTATGGATGAAGAAATTTTAGAGGCTCTTCATAACAATGCATTCCAGCACCAAGGAGAAAGTATAACACCTCATGAAACGCAGCATGAAGATCAGCAGGGGTTTACTTATGAAAACCATGTTCAATCCTCTGATATTGATGTAGCGATGTAGCAGACTTGTCAGTCTTCGGATCATTATCAAAATGAACATGATTACAAACACCAAGAAGCAATGTTGGAAGAAATTTTTTATGACCCTTAGGCAGAAGAAAAGATTGTTCATTTTTGTAATTTCTTGTAGCAGCTTACACCAAAGAATGATGATAATAATGAGGAAAATTCCATTGTTTGTTGGAATGATTCAGAAAAGCAGTTGGATAGCTTGTCAAATAGCAAATTGGATAGCACATCAAAGGGGTCTTGTGTGGTTGAGAATCGGTTGTCTAAAGAGATAGAATGTTATGATGATTATCAAACTAACCATGTGTTTTTTGACCCTATAGCTGACTACATGGAAAAGATTTACTGCTCAGGCTTCCAATTATATGTTCATCTTGAAGAAAAGTTACACCTCATGCTTCCTTGGTTATTTCAGTATCTGGTTTATTTATGCTTCAAGCACAGTAAGGAGATCCAAGTTTCAGATCAGATTGATGATTGGCTTCATTGGAAGTTTCATGTTCCTTGAGCTAAAATTGGAGAATGCAGCTGATAGGGTAGGTAGGAATGTGCAAATAAGCTCAGGGTAGGTTGACTGAGCATCTGTTTCAGTAGGTGCAGTTTGAATTCTTCATTCAGAAATCATTAAAGGCTTAAACCAAAGAGTGATGATAATAATGAGGAAAATTCTGTTGTTTGTTGGAATGATTCAGAAAAGCAGTTGGATAGCTTGTCAAATAGCAAATTGGATAGCACATCAAAGGGGTCTTGTGTGGTTGAGAATCACTTGTCTAAAGAGATAGAATGTTATGATGATTATCAAACTAACCATGTGTTTTTTGACCCTATAGTTGACTACATGGAAAAGATTTATTGTTCAGGCTTCCAATTATATGTTCATCTTGAAGAAAAGTTACACCTCATGCTTCCTTGGTTATTTCAGTATCTGGTTTATTTATGCTTCAAGCACAGTAAGGAGATCCAAATTTCAGATCAGATTGATGATTGGCTTCATTGGAAGTTTCATGTTCCTTGAGCTACAATTGGAGAATGCAGCTAATAGGGTAGGTAGGAATGTGCAAATAAGCTCAGGGTAGGTTGACTGAGCATCTGTTTCAGTAGGTGCAGTTTGAAATCTTCCTCAAAATCATTAAGGCTGGGAGAAAAATTGGGCAGAGGTCAGAGTTTTATTCTAGAGGAGAAAGCGCACTGGAGCTACATCTTAGTATACCAGAACACTATCCCAAGTGGATCCTGTTACACCCTAAAATTTGTCTCTAAGCTTTGGTAAGTTGCCTTGTTTCTAATCATAGTCTTATAAGTTTTGAGTCAGCTCATCACAATTAGTGTCATTCTCATTTACAAAACCTTCTTTTAGTCATGGTGTTAAAGGGTCTCTAGGTCATTTCATGCTTTAAGAGTTAGGTCATAAGGTTAGAAGTGTTTCAAGGTCATATCTCTTTTCCATCAAAGTCTGACAGCCTCATTCCATGTCCTAGAAGCCTCACCATGATTTTGGAAGTCATATCTCACATTGCTTTGGAGAAATTTTCAAACTAGCTTCGAAATCACTGAACTAGCTACAAAACCCCTGTAGCAGCCTGTTTTAGCATAAAAACTTTGTTTTCTGCTTTTACTAGTCAATTTCTAAAAGCTTTCCTGAGCAGCTGCAAACTTAATTTTGCAAACTGAAAGAGGCTTTTATTCCTAACATGTGGAACTACGAAAACCTCTTTCAGTTTCATCAAATTTATTCTGAGGTGGGAGGAATTTATGGTTAAACTTGCACTACGAAACTGCTGAAAGTCAAGCTTTGTCTTCTGGTTTTAGCAGTCTTTTGCAAGATCAGTTTCTGGTCACATGAAAGGGTATTTTGGAATTATGAAGGCGGTTTATCTTCCTTAACTCTCCTACTGCAATAACCTATCTCAATTTCTTCATAAGTGTTTTAAGTTGGGAGATACTAAGCTTTCATTGAGACCCTACTTTCAGAAAACGGATTTTTTCCTGTTTTCCACGTGTTTTTCAAGGACAGATTCTGAACAGCTGGAGGGATTTTTTAAAAAACCAGGAGAGGTTGTTGTTCTAGACAACATGTGCTACAAAAACCTCCTTCAGTTTCGTAAAATGTGTCATTGAATAAGAGATAAAGGCTCTGCAATTTTCAAGGATCTAAACCTAAAAAACAGGGAAACATGTTCCTTAATTTCTAGGGTTTGTCATCAGCAGTTGGGTGACCACGTGGGAGGCTTCATCAAATTCGACTTCATGGAGTTTTAGGTGTCAAAGAAGAATGCTTTAAATTCTTAGATAAGGTTGTTGAATCATAATAAGGAGTTACACTCCTAGTTGTATTAGGTCACTAGCACTCCTAGTTAACAACTAGTTCTAATTAATGGTTTGTTTTATGGTTAGAATAGGTGTCACTGATGGAAAAATCGATTTATCTTGATGAGGAATGATGGAATCCTATTTTTAAATGCTTTATATAGAGCATGAGGTCAAATTAACAAAGGGTTGGAGACTTTTTGGCTCAGCTGCTGCTCTATGTGCAGACTGTGTATATTTTAACCTAATGCAGATTTCTACTTAGACAACTCAAGATTCATGAAGAGCTCTTGTATGTTCTTGTTATGATGGCATTTTCCAATACTTACATTGCAGTGGTTTTTACTTATGATACTCAGAATTCATCACTGATTCTCTGACTTCCTTCATAGATAAACTTACTATGTTTCATTGTTTTGTATTGTCATTTCTACACTCAAACTCTATAATGCCTTGACTTCCATGCTAGGTAGAATGCTTTGGCTTCACTACTCAGGATTCATGAAGGATTTATTATATTCAGAATGTGTGTTGTCCTTTCCTTAGTTTGTTTACAATTGCATAGGTGTACAATCACTTAGAATTCACTGATTGTGCTCTGACTTCCTGTGTGCACTTATGAGCTGTGGTTCCATATGTGTGTTGTGTTCTGAATATTCAAATGTTGAATGCCCTGACTTCATGTTAAGCTGATCTTGTTGTGGTATTGAAACATACTTTGACTCCATAGCCCAATGGTAGCCAGCCTTCATCTTGCAACCTATAAACATATACAATTACAAATCATAGAGTTAGCCATCTATTCAAATCATTAATCAAAATCAATAACCCTTTGAGAGAGCCCTCTCAGGCTAAGGAGGCTAAGCCTTAGTCAAAAGTCTGGTTTGAAATAGTTACTTGAAATTAACCTGGCCTGCAGCCTTCCAGTGCTTGATTTTGAGATAACATAGTCATTGCCTCAACCCATTTTGTAAAGAAATTGACTGCAAGGATAATATACCCATGCCCCCACCCCCCCGGCCGAGTGATGGTTACAGGTGATAAATTTGATGCCACATATGGTAAAAGGACCGACAACTATGATAGAGTGAAGAGGAGTTGGAGGTGCTTGCATTTTGCAATCATAGATTTGGCAATTATGGAATTTGCGGACTGTAATAATGCAATAATTAAACATTGATGGCCAAAAATAGCTAGCATGTAATGTCTTTTGGGCAGTAGCATACTCAGACATATGATTGCCACACACTCCAGAGTGGCAGTCATTTAATGTTTTTTCAGCCTCTTGGAGAGTCAAACAATGTCAAAATATCGAATCGACATCGCGACGGTAAAGAGTGTCACCAATAATATAGTTTTGTTGGGATTGGTATCGGATTCGATGACGATCAGTTTTGGATAACTTGGGCCTTAAATTTTGTGTTTGGAGATATATAACAATATCTCCATACCACAGATCTGACGTACTAATAAGAAAGAGAGATTTGTCAACAAAAGAATCTTTTGCTATAGTTTCTATATCAGTATGAGGAAAGTCACACAATAGTTCGGCGAAAATCAAAGATTTCTTTGATTTGGATTTTTCAAATTCCAAATCAAACTCTTGTAAGATAACTATCCACTTGGAGTATTTTCCCCCTAGAAATTGTTTAGTGAGAATATACAGCATAGGGTTGCAATCTGAAATGACAATTGTTTTTTTGAGAAGTATATAGTGACAGAATCATTGAACAACTTGTACAACTGCTAAGGCTAGCTTCTCCACATGTGTGTCTTTAATCTCAGTTTTAGTGAGACTTCTACTCAAATAGTAAATCACATGTTCGCTGCTAGAATCATCCTCTTGGACTAACACCATGCCAAAGGTGGCATTGGACGCGACTAAGTATAGGAAGTAATCTCAATGATAATTGGGTGGATGTAGTAATGGCACATTGGTCAGTGCATGTTTTAATGCATAAAAATATTTATCATCAAGCTCATCCCAGAGAAATGGAATGCCCTTTTTTAATGGCCGAGTAAAACCTAGGTTAGTTCGGCGTAATTGTGGATGAATCTACGCAAAAAGTTTTCTTTCCCCCATAAACTTTAGAGCTGAGTAAAGGTAGAAGGAGCATGCAAATTCAGAATTACCTTTACCTTGAGGGGTCGACATGAATGCCTTCTTTCAAAATGATGAAACATAGAAGATGACCTGATTGCACACAAAAAACACATTTGTGTGGATTCAAGCGAATATTGTAGTGCCTACACCTAATGAAAATTTCTTTTAAGTGCAATGGGTGATCCTGCTTTTTCATTGAATGAGTCGGTAGGTCATCTAAATAAGGCCGAACAATATGATTAATATTGTGGAATGCATAAGACATTGCTCGCTGAAAAGTCGCACCAACATTTTTTAGGCCAAATGGGAGTTTGCGATAAGAAAAAGTTCCCCATGGGCATATAAATGTAGTTTTATATTGATTGGTAGGGAGTATGTTTATCTGATTGTAGCCAGAAAATCCATCTATGAAGGAGAAAATTTCATCCCTTGCATAGTCATTGAAAATTTAT
Organism: Pinus taeda; assembly: GCA_000404065.3. Classification (NCBI taxonomy): domain Eukaryota; kingdom Viridiplantae; phylum Streptophyta; class Pinopsida; order Pinales; family Pinaceae; genus Pinus; species Pinus taeda. Next base: position 18,294 of record APFE031388393.1, on the reverse strand, counting down.
TCAATATACAGAGTTGGATAATTGTCCTTGGGACAAGTTTTATTAATATCTCGGTAATCAACGAATACTCGAATAGTTCCTTGTTTTTTATTAACGGGCATAATATATACCCAATCAGTCAAAGGAATGGGGTAGACGAATCCTTCTTTCAACAATTTTTCAACCTCAGTCTTGATAACGGCAACTTTTCGTGGATGTATAGGACGTAATCATTGTCTAACAGGCTTAGCATCCGGATAAGTTTTTATTTCATGTACAACTATGCTAAAGTCAATTCCTGGCATTTCTTCATATGGCCAGGCAAAGATGTTGCAAAATTACTGAAATAGGGGTTTGTAGGTTTGAATATCTTGTAAAGAAAAAGAAGCTCCTATATGAATATTTGCATTTATCTCGAGTTTCACTGAGATATCTATGGGTATTGTTGCCAATATGTTCTCTAAATTCTATTTAGAACTGGAAGAAAGAGTAGATATTGGACATTGAGAATCACTAAGGGTCTTAGATGAAAACATAGATGAGAAATTATTCTCAATTTTTTCAAAGGATGGAAAGAAGGTTGAACGATGATGAGTATCGTTTTATGGCATTTCTTACAAGGTCATAATTTCGATAATCCCTTCATCAGTTAAAAAGTTTGTGTTAAAAGGATCAGGCATAGAGATTGGTTCTAAGCGTGAAAAATGAGAATATTCATCAATAATCATATTCATTCAATTGTCTTTAGATGTTGATGAGTTGGAAAAGGACTTAATTGCCTCGAAGGCTAACTCAAAAGGACTACGAGGAATTTCATTGCCATATAAGATCATTTCTACTTCAGAAAGTACTTTCCACGGATCCCCCGATTCGAAAGTACTTGATATAATCATGTTAATCTGGGCATCATTATGAGGGAAATTGTGTGGAGGGAACACGAAATTTCCCATCAAAGATGAGTCTTTGAGAAGACCAACACAAACTTCTTCATATGGAGTCGTTGATTTTCCAATAAAAGGCACACTACCAGTGGAATTAGGGTCTGAGGTATAGTAGGATAATTAGTCTACTTTCACAATTCTTCCTTTGTGAAGAAACACGATCATCCTAAAATATGATGAGACTACTACCGCCATGGCATAAGTCCAGCTCCAACCAAGTAAAAGGTTACAATCAAGTTGAGCATCAACAACCTCAACGTCTATTGCAACCCTTTTGCCCTCTAATTCAATTGGAAAATTATTTAAAAGTCCATACCGATGAAAACCTCTTCCATCAAAGGCTTTCAAAGTCGTGGGAGATTGATTGATTGTTGGAGAACCCAAATCTTTCCAATGGGCAATCGACATAATAAATTTCAATGCTTATTCATCAAGCACTGTTCAAAAAACGCGTTGAAGTTTGACATGAACTAATATCTGAAAAGTTATTTGGTGCGAGAGACGTGGGACATGATTTTCGAGATCGAAAACAATCAAATTGGATTCATGAGGATCTATTACTCCTACAGATGATAATAATAACTTCCTTTTTGTTTGACAAGTTTGCAGCACTTTAAGATCCGGCATTTCTGAAGGTGACATACGCAAATCTTAAACAATGTTATAGTTTTGAGCAGCCCTAGCATGAGGATTAAAGGCTAACTTTCAAAGCATACCCTTAGGAGGCAGACAAATTATCATATCAAGGTTTGGTTTTTCGATATGAAATGGTTCAAAAGGAGGAGTAGATGTGGAATTTTGACCAATTGGACAAGATTCATCTCCATCTTCAACAAGACTCTTTGACGTGTAATCTTTGGATCTCGTTGCTACCATAAATTTGGAAGACATCATCATGATATCTGTCGATGTGGATGAGGAGGATTGGTCATGAAAAACCATTTTACTATCTTGGGGAGGAAAAAGATCCTTCAAAACAACGGGTGTGGGTGAACTTTTGATGAATTTGGAAACTTCACCACGATGTGGGTGCTCCTTAGTGTAATGATCTTTAGCACAAATTAGGCAAGGATATCAAGGTTTCTTCTTTTCATCATATGTTTCATTCTTCTTTGATTTCTCCTTAGAACGAGTGTCTTGTTTAGCTTTGCCTTTTCCTTTTTTCTTATTTCAGGATTTCTTACCCTTGCCGATAGATGACTCTACGACATTAATTTTCGAAGTAATTTCGGGAGAAGGATCTTCTTCAAGTGAATCAGATGAAGCTGAAATCTGAGTTTTCTTAGAATTTTTATTTTTGTTATTAGATTTTTGGCTCACAGAAACAATCAAGCCATCTGTGGCATGTGATCCTATAAGGGCTAGGTTAGTTTGATTATGTCGGGGCAAATATGGGATCTTTACATACAAAGTACCAGACTGAGTATAAACAAGATCAAGGTATTGTGCACAAGTAATTACTTTCTCTTCATTTATAACACCTCCTTTGGCCCCATCTTCAGTTATTACTGGTAAAAGAGATTTTATGAACCATTCGGCCAAAATCTAGTCTGGAATGTAAACTTTAACTAGGCGACGCCTTCATCTCCATTCATGAATGTGATCTGAGATATGGGTTGATGTTGACTGCTTCAAAGAAGTTAAAAGTTCAGTTCCATTATCTTATAAAACGGGAAACTGAAAATGGGTCAAAAAAGTTGTAGCAAGGGCATTAAATGTGTTGAAGGAAGCCCGTGGAAATTCTACATACCATTTGGTTGCTAAACTGGTTAGGTTTGTTGAAAAAGTCGTAATCCGATAGAATTATCGATTAATGAGTTGGACACGCACCAAATATGATAGGTCATAACATGGTTGTATGGATCTTTGCCTGACTTACCTTCAAACTTAGGAATATCACTCAACAACTTGGTAGGAATGGCTTACTAAAATGGTAAATAAAGAAGTGGATCATTAGTTAACCAAGAGAGGTCAGGCAAATCCAAAGTTGCAATGAAGGGAAACTGGTGATTAAGATCCTAAGATGGATGTAGAAAATATGTGATAGGTTAACTCGATAATGCAATATAAATCAAAGCAGAATACTATAACCTACTTCTATTATCAATTTGTGGAAGCTTAAAGATCGAGTTGAACAATATAACTAGAAGAACAAGAATCAATGACATAATACACATGAAAATACTTTGGGGAAAGACTTAGCTAAAAACCCCACACTATTGTATTATCATACATGGTGGAAATACATAGGAATTATACAAAGCCTTAGCTCTCATAGCTAGCTAGGTCTCAATACAATCCTCACAGATGCTGACAGGCAATCTTGGCTTCTTTCCAGCCTTCCTCTCTACCCTCCAAGCTCCTATTTCCTTGTGTTTCTGCTTGTGTATGATTAGCCAATTACCAAGTGGAATAACAAGCCTTCAAAACTGCACAATCCTCAAGGATGAATCTTTCACTACAAGCATGAGTTTTCTCCATGAGAAAACACATGCAACTGATAGTACATTGTCCTTGAACATTAATCTCAACTAGGTCTTTCTCAAAATAGACATGCATGAGTTTCTGATGAGGGAATATTTAGTTAACTGGAGTAGCACTAGTTGAGTGCATTAATGCATTAGCTAAATGTTAACTCACTATTAGTTCCTCAAACAGTTTGGAACTAATTTAACTGGACTTAACTCAATAAACTGAGTTAACTAATTACAACTCAAATATAGCTCAATCTTATCTCCTTAATTTAAGTGATAACTCTTGCATGACATCAGAAAGACTTCTAACTTGAATTTCTCCAACTAATTAATTTAAAATAAATTAATTAATTATTTCCAAGTAGTTGTTAAGACTAAATTCGATTTTAATTCACAATTTAATTCAAGGAAAAATTATATTGGAATATTCTTGTTTCCATATTTCAACACTCCCTCTCAATAAGAAAGGGATTATCTGCCACCCTGATCCTATCTCTATGGAACTCGAATTTACACTTTGATAACGCCTTTGTAAAAATGTCAGCATGTTGCTCCTTTGTCGAAATATATTGCAACAACATGATCCTCCTCACTACACAGTCTCTGAGATGATGATACCAGATGTTGATGTGCTTGGACCTATCATGAAATACTGGATTCTCAGAGAGTTTGATACAACTCTGATTATCACAATAGATCACAATTGGATCCATCCTCTGATCAAGCAAACCAACTAGGATTTTCTGCATCCAGATGGCCTCACATGTTGCCTAACTTGCAGCCATGTATTCTACCTCTGTTGAGCTGAGTGCAACTGACCTCTGTTTCCTGTTGTACCAAGAAACTGTCGTTGACCCAAGGTTGAAAATCCCTCCTGATGTGCTCTTCTGATCTGATGGAATCCCTGCCCAATCTATCTGTTTGTACCATAATCCATACTAAGATGTGCCTCTGAGGTATCTTAATACATGCATTGTTGCCTTCCAAAACATCTTGGTAGGCTGAACCATCGCTTGACTCAGCTGGTTCACTGCAAGCAGAAATCTGGTCATGTGTTCATTAAGTACATTAGTGAACCCACAAGCTGCCTATACACGATAGCCTCTACACTTCTCTTGAAGTAGCAACCTCCTTCCTCTAGTTACCTACTAGAGGAGTCTGCATGGGCTTGCACTTCTCCATGTGGAATCTCCTGAGTATCTCATTGTCACACTTGCCCTGAGACACAATCAACTCCCCATCCTTTTGCCACACTTCCATGCCAAGGAAGTAATGCATGAGACCCATGTCTTTCATCTCGAATTATCTTGCAAGATCCTCTTGCAAGACATGATCAACTGATCATCACCAGTCAATATGAGATCATCAACATAAAATACGATGATCAATAGCTTACCTTTCACCACGATGTGGTACAGGTTCGCATCTGCTTCACTCTTTGTGAAGCCCAACCCGGTGAAGTAGTTGTCTATCCTAGTGTACCAAGCACAAGGTGCTTGCTTCAGCCCGTATAATGCTCTCTTGAGTCGGCACAGATACAACTCATGATTGAAAGTCTCAAAACCTTCTAGCTGCTCTATGTACACCTCCCTCAATCTGACCATTGACGAATGCAATCTTCACATCCATCTGATGGAACTTCCAACCCATTTGTACTGATAGTGCCAACATAGATCTGATAGATGAGTACCTTGCGACAGGAGAAAAGGCCTCATCATAGTCAATCCCCTCGACTTGTGAAAATCCATGGGCAGCAAATCTTGTCTTATGCTTCTCCACACTACCATCAGCCTCTTGCTTTACCTTGTAAAGCCAACAAGAACTCACAACTGACTTGTTCTTCGGCCTCGGAACCACATCCCAAATACTGTTACGAACTATGGGGTCATACTCCTCCACCATAGCATCAACCCAAATCAGATGTTGCACTGCTTCCTCAAAGGAAGATAGATCGGTCTCAACACATTCCCTAGCAAGGGCCATGTATCTAGTGTACCTCTCAGGTGACCTCCTCTATTTGTGCTGAGAAGATGGTGCTCCCACATTCTCTCTCGCATCCTCCAACAATTTGTCAGCTTCTCTTGTGTGCTTCCATCCATCTCTGGAAGACTCTGCTTAAGTGGATGTCTCCACTCCTAGAACCTCTGCATGTGGCTGCTCCGCATCAGTCTGAGGCTCCTCCTCCTTAGGAACCAACAATTCCTCCACATCATGTAGTTGGAGCTCCCTCTCAAGGGAAGCTCGCATGGCCTTCTGCTCATAAAACTTGAAATCTTTGTGAACCACTATCCTCCGACTGGTAGGCAAGTACACCCGATAGTTGTGAGGTGTATCAGTGTACCCCACAAATATCCCCAACTCTGCTATCGGCTCAAACTTCTTCCGTGCATCCTTTGTCACATGGAAATATACCAATGAGCCAAAGATCCTAAAGTGACCCACATATGGTCTCTTACCGGAGAAAGATTCCTCTGGTGTCTTCATCCCAAGTATGCGATGCGGGCTTCTATTCTACAAATAGATTGTTGTGTTGCATGCCTCAACCCACTAGTGAAGTGGTAGGCCTTGGTCATGCAGCATTGCCCATGCTACCCCGACAACAATTATGTTCTTCCTCTCAACCACCCCATTCTGTTGTGGGTTATGAGGTGCCATCAACTCTCGTTTAATTCCTTCTATTGCACAGAAGTCCTTAAACTCTTGACAGACATATTCTCCACCGTTGTCGCTTCTCAAGGCCTTGATCTTCTTCCCTAACTCTTTCTCGACCAAGCCTTTGAACTCACAAAACTTTGTGAAAGTTTGGTCCTTCTTCTGCATGAAATAAATCCAACATTTACAAGAATAGTCATCAATGAAAATCACATAATACCTTTGCTTCGTTGTGGATGCCATCGAGAATGTCCACACAAATCAATATGAACTCACTCTAAGATAGCCTCTGCTCAACTGTCTCGATCATGAAAGGAATACCTGGTGTACTTTCCCAAGGTACAA
>APFE031388393.1:0-11274 GCA_000404065.3 Pinus taeda | reverse complement strand
TGATGACACCATGCATGTGATGAGGGTAAAGTCCATTTCGAACTGAGAGGCTAATGCCTCACCTTCTGATCCTTCCGATGATCCCTTCTTGGACTTCTTCGATGGGCAATTAGTCACATAATGTCCCATCTTGTGACAATTAAAGCATCTTAATTTAGACATGTCACCCTTCTTCCCTCCGTGAGAAGAATTCGATTTGAAATGGGAAACCTTCCCCTTCCCTTTCCTTGCCTTGCTAAGGCCAGATTTTCTTCATCATCATTCTTGGATGAAGAATCATATTGTGTGCTCCTCTTGATCTCCTCCTACATAAGATCCAACCACAGTTGTTCCCAATCCGGTAGTTTCTCCCTTCCATTCACAGAGTCCTGGTAGCTATTCCAACTCTTTGGAAAGCCAAGGAGAGCGAGGCTCACCATATCATCATCATAAATAGTTATTCCCACATTGCCAAGCTCATCTTTGCAGGTGGTGAGATTGTTCAGATATGTGGAAATAGTATCACCCTTCTCCATCTTGATTCTTTGAAGCTTATCCTTGAGCACCAATTTCCTCTGGTCGCTATTGTTCTGGTGGAGGTCCTTCAATGTCTTCCACACTGAAAATGGAATATCCTTCCCATGGAGACTCGAGACAATATGGTCTCAAACTCCCTCAAGGATGATCCATATCACCTTCTCCACACACTTCTTCAACTCAACCAACTCTTGTGCATTAGTTGAAGCTGGCTTTGGGATTTCTTGATCAATGCATTCCTTCAAGCCATTGTCTTCTAATACAGCCTCCATTCTATCTTTCCATGCTATGTAATTCGAGCTACCTTCCAGGGCATACTTGAGTCTCAAGCCATAGAATGCCATTGGCCAACCTTGAAGTATGATATGAATTCGATTTGCACCTACAACCCCAAACTTCAAACTTCGAATTCTCTTCTCAGTATATTGTTCACAGCTCTGATACCATGTAGAAAATCTGTGATAGGTTAACCCAATAATGCAATATAAATCAAAGCAGAATATTATAACCTACTTCTACTATCAATTTGCGGAAGCTTAAAGATCGAGCTGAACAATATAACAAGAAGAAGAAGAATCAATGGCACAATACACATGAAAACACTATTGTATTATCATACATGGTGGAAATACATAGGAATTATACAAAGCCTTAGCTCTCACAACTAGGAAGCTTTCAGTACAATCCTCACAGATGCTCACAGGCAATCTTGGCTTCTCTCCAACCTTCCTCTCTACCCTCCGAGCTCTTATTTCCTTGCATTGTTCCTTGTGGATGATTAGCCTATGAATAACAAGCCTTCAAAACTGCGCAATCCTCAAGGATGAATCCTTGACTGCATGCATGAGTTTTCTCCTTGAGAAAACACATGTAGTTGATAGTACATTGTCCTTGAACATTAATCTCAACTGGGTCTTTCTCAAAATAGACATGCATGAGTTTTTGATGAGGGAATCTTCAGTTAAGTGGAGTAGTTGAGTGCATTAATGCATCAACTAGCTGTTAACTCACTATTAGTTCCTCAAACAGTTTGGAACTAATTTAACTAGACTTAACTCAGTAAACTGAGTTAACTAATTACAACTCAAATATAACTCAAATATGACTTCAGAAAGACTTCTAACTTGAATTTATCCAAATAATTAATTTAAAATTAATTAATTAATTAATTCCAAGTAGCTGTTAAGATTAAATTCGATTTTAATTCACAATTTAATTCAATGACGAATTAAATTGGAATATTCTTGTTGCCATATTTCAACTATGGATACTAATAACCCTGAGGGACGAGTCCCATACTGGGAGGAGGATATCCAGGATATCCTAGGATAGCCTAAGCAATTGGAATCTGCATACCTCCTAGATATCTAGGATGAGCCATACCGCATTGGGCTTATATAGGTTGTTGAAATGTATGACCCGGGTATGTTGATTCTAAAAAGGGAGACTCTGACCCATTTGACCTTGAACGAATTGTCCTTGAAAGGGTTGATTTTGCAAAGGTTGACCTTGAAGAAATTGAGCTTTAAAAGGTGGACCTTGAACAAAATGACTCTGGGGTAGACCTTGGAAAGGTGACCCTTGAAATAGTACTTCCATACATGGGACGTTAGGCTGTCCAATAGGTATTTTGGGTATTGACAAAATTGTAGGAATTGATTGAACGCCAAATACTTGAGGAAAGACTAAACAAGGGGCGATGAGCCCCATAAATGGGTAATTATATGGGCTCATTTTGCCTCCTAACATAGTTTAATCAACCATTCTCTTAGTTTATTGCATGTTTTTTTATTATATTTATGCTTATGGAGTGAGTTGGGTTGGTTATGTTGCCATGGAGTCTAATATGTGTTTAATGCAAATTTTTGTTGAATTTTGAAGACAAAGATAAAGATTTAATGGACAATTGGTAGAAAAAATTTTAAGTGGACAAAGGAGAGGATTTATAAGAGGGTATCCCCCTCATTTATGACTCCCCACTTCGAATTATCCGTCATGCAGCTCAGAGCACAAACAACCAAATCAATGCACTAGGAGGCAACCGAACAAGTGGAGCATAACTTATGTTTATCTCGAGTTTTGGAAACCAAGATTCCCTAATTTTAAGGAAGCTATTGGGAGCTTCAGTTGTATAAGTAGAAAAGCCTAGGGCCTCATTAGGAAGTTAGCCAAATTTTTTACTTTTTTTTGTAGCATTGCTCTGCTCAACTTCGACCTTACTTTTGTTGACAGTTTCATGTAATCTTATTATTATTTTGATAATAAACATGAGATCCTTTTTGAGCTAGCATTGAGTTACCTCAGAGGGCTGAAGCTCTTGGGTTAGGGCCCAATCCAAGCAGCCAAGCTCCTCATGTTTGTATTTATATGCTTTGTTTCAGTTTATGGATTAGTTGTTGTTAGATAAATTTATTTCTTGGTTAAGAATAGGTTGCTTTTGGTAATTTAGAAGGTTGTTTCCATTTGATTTTTCTATAGCAGGTTGAACAGTGATAAAAAGAAGATACAAAAAGGTCATCAACAGAGCCTTGGCCTCCTTTCCTCCCTTTGGGACCATGAACTGAGGCCAAGACCCTCTTGCTGCCACAAAAAACACAGAATTGCCTTCTCCATAGGATTTCTAGTGTTGTAGTTTGTTAGAAGGTTAATGCTTTGCTTTAGATCTCTTTCACCATGCTCATTTCTATCTTGAAATAAGTTTCCTTCCATGCTTTCTCTCATTATAGCATTTTTTAGCATTTCTTTCCATATCTCATAATCTAGATTAGCTTGATGCAAAAGTCTGTTTTTTGATGTACTTAGTTTCCTTGCTTGCTTGATCTCCTTGTTTGATTTCAGGTCCTTTTGCAGCAAATCTCTTCTCACAACAAGTTAGCCTACCAGCCATCACATTATCTCCCAGATCTATGCCCTACAGGTTGCCCAAAGTTCACCTCAAATCTGCCTTATTTTCTGCATTTTTTCATAGGATTTCCTCCTCTCTCCCAACCATATTTTCCTCTCCTAGAAATCTTTAGTGACCCCTAGGCACCTTAACACATCATCCCAGCCTTCAACTACCCTTTCCACCTACTCTCACACCTTCAAAACCTTCAAAAATGCTCTCGGCATCCTCCTATAGACCTCTTGTAGACCTCCTGTAGATCCCCTGCAGCCTCCTGTAGATTTTCCTGTAGGCTTCTTCTTGAAGTCTGATTGTGGGAAAAGCCTCCAGAAGGCCACCTGAGACCTCCTAGGACCCATCCACACCATCCTACATCTTCTCAAGTCCCAAAACCGCCCTCCATCACCACCTATTCATTGTCGCGTTCATAATCAAATAAATTACATGCATGACAATTTCACATAAAAATATAAAAAGATGTTTTTTGCTCATTTACTTTTAGAAATAGCTTGAGTAGATGTTGTTTACTTCCTGAGAGGTAATGGCATTATTTCATGGTTTTTCATCTCTCTTTTTGCAAAAGTAGGATTAGTTGGTTAAGTAGGGTTTGTTAGGTTTACTTTACATTTCAGTTTTCTTTTCCTTTCTACAAGTAGAGTAGCCTCTGTAGAGTATGCTTTCCTTTCTTTCATCAGATATAGAGCTTCTTCTAGAATCCATAGAAGTTGGCTTGAGTTCCTAGTGATCTTGTGCCAGCTAACCAAGTGACAGCCTGCAGTAAGAACTAGTACTTATGCATACAGCACCATTGCTTCCAAGTTTGTTATGAACTACCAGGTTGATAAAAGTAAAGTAGGAAGCCCAGGAGTTGCAACATTATTGCTGCAATACTGGTGCTCACCACTTTTTTGGTGCCATTGTCGAGGACACGTCAGAGTATTTTGTGATTACTGCTTTCTTCTATTTTCTATCTCAACCTTCTGCTAAGTAGTTTATTTCAGCAAAAGTAGAGTAGTTGTTTTGTCAGTTTCTACATTTCCCTGCTTTCATTGTCAATTCTGAAATTTCCATTTCAACAAAAGTAGATTAGTCATTTCCTTGATTTCAGTTCTGAATTTCATTTGCTTTCATTTTCAATTCTGCAAATTTCATTTCAGCAACTTCATTTCAGCAAAAGTAGATTAGGCATTTCCTTGCTTTCAGTTCTGCATTTCATTTGTTTTCCTTTTCAGTTCTGCAATTTCATTTCAGCAAGTTCATTTCAATTAGTTGCAATTTGTTTGTTCAATCAATTTCAGTTTTGCAGGTACAAGCAGTGAAAAAAACAAAAACCAACCAAAAATATTTCCTTTCATGCCTTGTAGGAACAAAGATAATTCAGGAAAATTCTTGCCCAACACCCCCACTACATCACATAGCTAACCTTTTCTCTTCTTTGGTGGCAGCGATAAAGAAGAACCTTTAGGTGAACAACCAGAGATATTTGACGAACCTATAGGGGAAGAAGAAGAAGAAAACATCCTTCCTGAGACAATGGTTGAAAATAAAAATGCTAGGGGGAATGGAGAAAGAATAGAGGGTACCTTTCCCATCTGGAATACCAATGGGGACACTAAAATGAAGAATATAAGTCCCTCAGCCCTACCTCACTTCCATGGTTTGACCACAGAAGATCCTGACACCTTCTTGCTTGAGTTTCTTGTCATCTGTCGAACCTATGACTATGCAGAAGATGAGCAAAAGTTGAAACTATTCCCTTCTACTCTCAGGATGCAGCATTGCGCTGGTTCATGGGATTACTTGGAAATAGCATCACAACTTGGGCTCAAATGCAGCAGGTCTTTAATAACAAATACCGAGACTACTGTAGGTCAAAAGATACCAAGGAAGAAATATTCTGAATGACCATGGGAAGTGATGAATCCTTGGAAGATTATGAAGAGACGTTCCAGCTCAGTTACAAAAAGGCCAGGTGCACACTTGCCCTTGAATCTCTAAAGTTGGTCCTGCTTAGGGGAATTTCGGAAGACCTTATAGACACCCTCCATTTACTGCTTGGGGGAGACATCTACCAACTACCTTATGAGGACATAAAGACTATCTTTAGAAACCATTCTAGAGCAGCTAGAAAGAGAGGTAGGGGGAGTCAACCCATCGCCAGTACCTACTCATCCAATTCATCCATCAAAGGTGAACTTGGAAACATGCTGGAAGACTTCAAGAGTGAGATGTTATATACTCTTGCCATGCAAATGGATACCCTTGCATATCAAAGGGAAACAAGAGGAAGCAAAGAGGGCTTTGGCCATTTTTTGTCCTAGGTGCACCAAGAGGCATCCTAGGAACGAACGCCCATTGAACTCTATAGAGGTCTGTTCAATCTGTGAAGAAGATCATTCTACAGACAAGTGCCCTTCCTTGCCTGGACTTAAATTTGTATACCAAAGGGCTGAAGGAGCCACTGAACGACTTTATTTCATGAACCAAAGGAGACTGCATGGACCCAAACCATACCATCAGGGGATGCAATGGACATCTTAGGCATACAACAACCCCAACCAAGTCTCTTCCATACCTTCTTGGGGCCCTCCTGCTCATCCTTGCTGGTCCACGCCTCCTCTTTGGTCCTTTCCATCTCAATACCATGCCCAACCAGCTGCTCATTCATTCCAATCCTATGCTCAGCCACAACCTCAGTGGAATGCATCTCATCAGGGGTGAAGGCCCCAGTACAACTCTCCTCCCGCTTTTTTGCTTCCATCACTTGCTCAACCACAAGCATGTCCTCCTGCTCCACCAAGGCAACCCCAAATGCCTACCCAGCCGAACCCAAACCCGAACAACAAACAGGCTCAACAAGTATATAGTGGGGAACCATCATGCCCAACTTATGCTGTGGGGATTCAAGATATTAACCTATGATCTGGGAAGGTTCTCCCAGATATCCAGCCTCCCCCTAGGGAGGTTGAGGAAGATAAAGAGGAAAGTGAACCTAAAGCAATTCCACCCTTTCCTGAGAGACTATCTAGGACAACGCAGCCCGCCCTAGAAGAAACTGAACTTCTGGGAGAATTAAAATAGTTATGTGTGAAGATACCACTTCTCCAAGCCATAAAAGATGTGCCTATATACAATTGATTGATCAAAGAGAAGTGCTTTAGGCATCCAGGCAGGCGTAAGAGAGATGCCCCAACCATCAATTTCATAAGACAACTATCTGACCTGATGTTGGGGCAGTTAATTTGTCCGAAATATCTGGACACTGGAAGCCCAATAGTTGATGTCCACATCAATGGCACCATGATCCCACACACCTTGATTGATTTGGGAGCTACTATTAATTTGATGATAAAGGATACCATGCTCAAACTCAACCTCTAGGGCTCCTTGAGGAAGACCACGACAGTACTGTAGCTAGCAGACCGCTCCACCGTGACCCTTGAAGGGATTGTGGAAGATGTGATGGTCTCCATTGATTCTTGGGAGTACTCTAATGATTTATTAGTTTTCCAACCAAAGGCAAAGCTCACTGGGTATCCTCTCATCCTGGGAAGACCCTAGTTGGCTACTGTCGATGCCTATATCAGCTATCGGGCTGCGAAAATGACCATCAAGAACGAGCATATTTCCAAACAGTTAGTCCTATACCCTCTTACCCAACCCTTGCTAGAACATGATCTACCTCTCTGGTTGGAGGAGGAGGATGAGGATGAAGTCTATTCTGCACCACTTTGTGCATTAGAAACCGCCATGGGGGGGAAACCGTGAGATGAGGATGATATCATTGAAAATTTAATTCAAAATCCACCCCCCAATACCTTGCCATTAGAGGACATGGTGAAAGAAACCCAAAACAATCCCTTAATTGATCTCTGTGTGGCCGACCCGACCTCTCTCCATGTTAAAAATATAGAGTTCAGCCCAAAAAGAACCTTGAAAATCAATCCATCCCTATCCACTTCCCAGGAGAAGGAGTTGTGCAGCTTATTGAGAAAACATTTAGATGCCTTCGCCTAGAGTTATAAGGAGATGAAGGGAGTGCACCCTTCAGTATGTACTCATAATATATACATTAGGGAAGATTGCAAACTAGTCAGGCAACCTCAAAGGAGGATGAATCCAACCCTTAAAGACATTGTTAAGGAAGAATTGCAAAAATTACTTGATGCAGGATTCATCTACCCCATCTTTGACAGTGAATGGGTCTCTCCTTTGGTGCTAGTGCCAAAGAAAAATGGTAAGTGGAGAATCTGTGTCGATTATCAGGAATTTAACAAAGCCACTAAAAGGAACCATTTTCCTTTGCCTTTCATAGATCAAGTGTTAGATGGTCTGGCGAGGAAAAAAAATTTCTCCTTCCTAGATGGGTTTAGTGGATACAATCAAATCCAAATCAGCTTGGAAGACCAAGATAAGACGACTTTCACTTGTCCTTGGGGTACCTTTGCATATCGGGTCCTTCCCTTTGGTTTGTGCAACGCTCCAACCACTTTCCAGAGAGCAATAATGAGTATATTTTCTGAACTGGTTCATGATGCAATGGAAATATATATGGATGATTTCACTCCTTATGGTTCTAACTTTCAGGAAGCTTTATCTAACCTAGGAAAAGTCTTGGACAAGTGTATTGAAATGAACCTGTCCTTCTGTCTGAAAAAATGTGAATTTTTTATGACTGAAGGGACCGTACTAGGTCATGCAATATCTCAACAAGGACTGCAGGTGGACCCGAACAAGGTTGCCATCATCCAAAGGGTCCCACCTCCTCAAAAGGTTTGAGATGTTAGAAGTTTCCTAGGCTTAGCTGGATATTATAGAAGATTCATTAAAGATTTTAGTTAGTTAGCCTCTCCGTTGTTTGGTATTTTAGGAAAAGATGTTGAGTTCATATGGTCTGAAAACTATCAAGAAGCCCTAGATACCTTGAAAATCAAACTTGTGACTGCCCCAATTTTGAGAGGCCCAAACTGGGCCCTACCTTTCCACATTCACACAGATGCCTCAAACAAAGCAATAGGAGCAGCCTTAGGACAAATTGATGAAAAGTTACCTTATGCCATATACTTTATAAGCAAAAATTTGTCGAAGGCAGAGTTAAACTACATGGTGACCGAGAAGGAACTCCTAGCTGTGGTGCATTCCTTAAACAAATTCAAACATTATATCACAGGCTATCAAACCTTTGTGCACACTGATCATGCTGCAATTAGATATTTAATGAACAAACCAAATGTAAATGCTCACATTATTAGATGGTTTCTTTTACTACAACAGTTTGATTTGACCATTGTTGATCAGCCTGGTAAAGAAAATGTTGTTGTTGAATTTTTGTCTAGAGTAAATTTGCCTACAGATGAAGAAGGAATGGTGGATGATCAAATGCAAGATGAACACCTATTTTCTATCTCAATACTCTCTCCATGGTTTGTTGATATAGCAAACTACTTGGTTTCAGCACAGTTTCCACCACACCTGTCCTCAAAGGAGAAGAGAAAGATCATGAGGAAAAGTGCCCCTTTCACCTGGATTGGGGGCAATCTCTTCAAACTTTTCCCGGATCAGATCTTGAGAAGATGTGTCAGGGAGGAGGAAGTTTTTGACATTCTCCTGACCTGTCATGATGGGCCTTGTGGAGGCCATTTTGCAGCAAAGAGGACTGCCTTCAAAATATTTCAAGCAGGCTACTATTGGCCTACTCTTCATCAAGATGTGAGGAGATACACCAGCCAATGTGATCGATGTCAAAGGATGGGGAAACGTACTCCAAAGGATGAGATGCCCATGCAACCTCAAGTGACCTTTGAGCCATTTGAGAAGTGGGGCATGGACTTTGTGGGTCCTATCAACCCTCCTTCAAAACAGAAGCAATACATCATTGTGTGCACTGATTATCTAGCAAAATGGGCAGAAACAAAAGCAATCAAAGTAGCAATAGATGAAAAAGTAGCTGAGTTTTTTAGAGAAAACATATTCTATAAGTTCGGGTATCCAAGAGAATTGGTCACAGATCAGGGTAGTCAGTTCACTTCCAATTTGATTGAAGACCTGCTCACACATCATAAAATCAAGCACGGGACTTCCACCCCTTACCATCCATAAGCCGATGGGCAAGTGGAAGTCACTAATAGAGCTTTGGAAGGAATTCTGACCAAGGTAGTGAGCAGCAACAGAAAATATTTGGCAGACCGATTAGTTGAGGCCACCTGGGCCTACAACACAACATGGAAGACCACCACAGGGTTCACACCTTATGAACTGGTCTATGGGAAGAAGGCTTTGCTGTCAATAGAATTTGAATACAATACACTACGAATGGCAGTTCATCTGGACCTAGACCTCAGCCATGCACAAAAGGAAAGACTACTCCAGCTCAATGGATTGGATGAACAAAGATTGAAGGCCCTCCTCCACAAAGAGGTGGTTCAGCTTCAAAGGAAGATATGGAATGATAGAAATATCAAGGAGAAGAAATTCCAATAGGGAGATTGGGCAATGCTCTATGATTCAAGGTATAAATAATTCAAGGTATAAATAATTCAAGCCATCCCCATGCTTGTCAATGGACATAGGTTGAAAATTTACAAGAAGCCCCTCTCCAAGCAAGAGTTCATTGAAGATCTAAATAAAATAGTGATGGTAGTGGGGCATGTATCAACCTCCACACACTGAAGAAATAGAAAAAAAAGAAAAAATAATAAGGACTCAAGTGAAAACCTCCATGACGAGCTTGAGTCCCATCATTGGATTGAAAACCTCTTCTGAGGCGGTCCAGTGATGCAAAAAAGGAGAGAAAAGAAAAATAGAATAAGATCCCTGGGTGAAAACCTCCCTTGGAGGTGCCCAGGGCAGGCAATCAGGGTGAAAACCTCCTTGAAGTTCCCTAGTTATCTTTCAAAAAAAAAAAACAGAGAAAAGAAAAAAAATTGAATTTTAATGTGCATTGTAGGTTGCAGGAGGACTACAGGGAGCAAGAGGAGATGGCATAGAGCCTATTTCATCTCCTCCACACTCTTCTCCATCATTTCTGACCTTTCTTCCATCCCACTATGTTTTTTTCCTGAAACTGTGTGTTCTAGAGGAGGGCCTCTGTTTTCTACAGGAGGCTCCTGTAGAAATCACAGAGAGCCAAAAATGGTTCCAGTAAGCAGTTTGAGGGGCTGGGAAGTTTCATGAAGAGCATGTAGATCCTCCTACGACTATCCATCCTCCTTGCCATCCATCCCACACCTGCACCACCTCATCATCATCATTTTTTTTCCGTCCTGTTGAAAAAACACAAAAACCAGTTTTTAGAAAAAAAAAAAACAAAAACAAAAACAAAAAAATAAAGGGAGCAGCAACTCAAATCTCACCTGCAGCTTACCAAGTACCTCTCCATCTCCATCTGCATCTCTGACCTCATCCTCACCACTCCCAGCACAAATCAGCTAAAATTTTAAAGGGAGAAGTAGCTACAGGAGCTCCTGTAGGAATTCCTGTAGCAGCTGATCCCATTAAAATCAAGCCACAAAAACAAAAGAAGTGAAACCATGGGATTGAAGGAGACATCTAAAGCTAGATCCAGCCAGAGGATACCTACACAAAACAACCAGCCACACATCAGAAAGCAGAAAGCATGCAATAAAGGAAATATAGGCATGCAGCATGTTAACACAAAATCCAGCACTGAAGGGCTGCTGATCAGGTAGACTCTGTGTAACTGTTTCTGACCAATCTTTTGGCTAAGGATTAGCCTCCCTAGCCTGAGAGGGCTCTCTCAAGAAAGTTATTGATTTTGACTGTTGATAAGAGGGCTAACTCTAGTAAAGTAAATTTAATAAACATGTTGGCTGGATAGACATTAAAAAGACTTCCATTGGGCTTATGGAGTTGAT